>JAHWFO010081923.1:1535693-1595009 GCA_023313115.1 Rhysida immarginata
CTTGGGTCTTCTCGCACGAACCTTCAGCATGCACTAGACCGGTTTGCAGCCAAATGTGAAGAAGCTGGGATGAAGATCAGTGTGGCTAAAACCGAAGTTCTGGTTCTTTCAAGACAGCCTGCTCAGTGCGCTCTCCATGTTAGGGGAGCCTCATTGAGACAGGTGGAGAAGTTCAAGTATCTCGGGATTGCATTCACGAGTGATGGACGGCAGGAGAAAGAATTGGATGCTCGGATCGGTGCAGCAAGCTGTGTCAGACGTGAACTGTGGCGATCCGTGGTAACGAAACGAGAGCTGGGTAACAAAGCCAAGCTCTCCGTCTTCAAATCTATCTTTGTCCCCATTCTCACCTATGGTCATGAGGCTTGGGTAATGACCGAAAGAGTGCGATCGCGGGTACAAGCGGCCGAAATGAGATTCCTGAGAGGTGTGGCAGGTGTTACCCTATTAGATAAAGTGTACAGCAGCACAATAAGGGAATCTTTAGGTGTTGAGCCGCTACTTCTCCGCATTGAGAGATCTCAGTTGCGCTGGTATGGCCACGTGATACGGATGCCGCAAACTAGTCTTCCTTCCAAATACTTCTTCTTTAAACAACCTTTTCTCTAATTACAAACTAAATAAGGATAGAAACCAAAATTCCACAAATGAGGTTTTTAAACTGGAGCTACGAGAATACATTTCGAAGACACTGTCTTCTTCATCAGCGTGTAAATTGGAAATATAATGTGTGACTATCTATATGAGGTGAAGTCAATAAGTAAGTTACAAATGGATATAGAAATGAAACAAATAAGAGTATTGACTTGAAAATACTTTTATTTCTCCGCATAATCTCATTATACAATGAGGCAATTGTCCCATTATGTCACAAGCCCCTGAAAACCTGCAGCATAAAATTTTTTGGGCTGCTGTCTGAACCAAGCGGTGAATTCCCTTTGTACAGCTTCATCGCCGGGAAAGTGATGCTCACAGTCTTCTGGGATCATTGGGGCATATGGTTTACCAATTTCAGGCAACGAGAATAAGCTGTAAATGCCGACTCCTACTGTAACATCCGCTTGAATCTTTGTAATGCCATTCTATGGTAACGACCAGAACTCTCATCAAGGTGGGTGAGGTGTTATTGTATGATAACACGCGTCCTCATATTGCAAACAAGACAACTGAGATGCTGCGAAAGTTCAAATGGGAAGTTTTCGAGCATCCTTCATATAGCCCTTACCTTGCTCCAAGCGACTTCCATTTGTTTGGCTCCAAAGCTGTGCAAAGGGAATTTACCGCCTGGTTCATACGGCTGGTTTTGAGGAGGCTTGTGAAATGATGGGACAAGTGTCTCATTTGTTGTCCTATTGTTTCATTTCTATATCCAGTTGTAACTTACTTACTGACTCCCCCTCGTACAATTAATAACCAATTAGGTAATTTAAAAAAGAATAAGGGCCAATCAAGGTAATACAAAAATGTGATAAAGAGAACAGTAGTAAAGCAAATAAAAACCGATCAGGTTATTTTACAGACAGGATAAAGTACAAGAACCAATGAGGAATATAAATTTTGGTAAAATACAATTATCTTATATATAAAATTCATTTTCCGTTTGTTGTTTGTTTGCCCACTGAGAGTTTTTTGCCATCGGATGGCGCCAGCATCGCACGACTATACGCTTTCGACCAAAGATTTTGACCGTTTCGCATTCTTTTATTCGGTTGCATCATGATATTTTAATCCTCTGATCTGATCTGCTGTATTTGCTGAAGAATAGGGATCCTGAATACAGAATTATCAATGATTTATATTAAAGGGAGATTTCGAACCCTATTGTTAACATCGCCACCAAAGTGAAGCTAATTGAAGCCATGACAGTTTTGGGCAGGAGTGAGCCGTGGAATAGTTAGCTGCCTGGCTGCTTTGTTTTTGAAGATTTTGGGCCCAAGGAATCGTTAATTCAAAACCATTCCTCAAAGTTAATCCGCGTACAACTGTACAAATAGACACGAAAAAAGGATTAGGTATGACTTTCCACAAGCACAAATCAAAAATACGTAACTGAAAGATGATCGAAACGAAATTAAAATTGAAGCCATAGTCGAAAAATTGCTTACAAAGTATAATAAAAGATGGGCTATCGAGAGAAAAATTAATACATCACGTTTGGAGGTCATCTCTAGTCTATACTTATTTACTAGCAGAGGTACCCGGCGTTGCCCGGGTTAATTACACTTGTTGCCCGGTCATAGATCTCACAAAATTAAATTATAACTCCCAATTGGTTAAATAATAACTCAATCAATACAACACAGAGCAAAGGGAAGATCCATTATACGAAAAATACGAAAAACAAGTAGTCCAGGTGATATACCGGAGCATCTAAACTCTTCTTGACTTGTCTTACCACTGCGGAGCATCACCAGATACTTTAGACTCAAGTTTTTCTTGCCCTTGACGTAGAAGCTCTTATACCCTGTTGCTCTATTCGAAACTGCCGTTGTTGAGATGTTTCAAACGCCCATATAGCTTTTTTCTGTTTTAGTTGCAGAGTTTCTCTGACCAATACTCGTTGTTTTTCTTTCCTTTCCAGACACAAATTTTTGCCAGTCGTCTAGACGTTTGATAGGGAGCTCAAGGGAGACACGCGTGACTCCTATGCCTAATCAATAGATGCTGCCTTATTAATGTTCTGTCACTGCATCTTCACTTTATGCTCATTATCAAAAATTCTTGGAAACGAACGTTCAGTCATCGCACTGTCAGCATTTCAGTTTCCAAAATATACACTTTCCCATAGAATATAGTCAAAATATATTTTTAGGAAATGTTTGGAGCTGCTGTGCTACCAAATAAGCTAGGTGATAACCGGCGTGGCTCGGACTTTTTTTTTGGAATAAATTTAGAAACATCTTAAAAATAACACACATGAAAACGCTTAGAATTAATACAGTAAAAATTCTTAATAAAAATTTGAAAAAATTTTTTTAAAGGCTCACAATGGAAGGACCTCCTTGGCCATTCATCTCTTTTTGTAGTCTAGCGGTCGCCGATTCTTCTATTGACCTGCTTACCATTTGCTCAATACAGCACGGAGCTAAAGGAACGCTTCCTCTATCGTCTTTCACTCTTTCTCAATACTCTGCTAACTCATTATCTCCAGTTACTGATCATTTTTAAAGATTTTCAAGAAATTGTTAAGTACTAAGAATTCTCTTTTCTAACAGGAATTCTATGCATTGAATTCTATATTGCATAAACTTTGCCTTGCATTGTTGGTCATGAGACATATATCGTAGATCCTTGCATAGTGTTGGTGCATTGCATGTTGACACCATTGTTGATACCTATTGTTGCACAAACTTTTATTTGCATTGTTGGTCATGAGATATATATTGTTGGTCCGTGCAGTGTTTGTGAATTGCGTGTTGATACCATTGTTGATACTTATTGTTGCAAAAACTTTGTCTTGCATTGGTTGGTCATGAGATATTTCTCATTAATATGCCCGGCCATAACCATGATTTTTTTTATCGATAATTATTATTTTTTCGAAATCTGAGGTAGACAGTGACCTTCCTCATGCTTTGAAGGTCAAGTATGCAAAATTTCATCAACATCGGAATAAAACTGTAGATTTCAATACACACAAACAAATTTTTATATACAAAATATTCACGAATAAATTTTTATAAACAAAATATTCACGAATAAATTTCTAATTTTTTTTAAAGAGACATTTATATCTCCATGAATATATGCGCTATTCAAATGAACATATAAGTAAAAGAAGCCTCATAATCATACAACGCATTTCACATGATTTTCACCGAAAGTCACCCAAATGGGTGGATTTACAGTTTCGTGCACACTTTTTGCCAAGCTTTCAACCTATGACAACTTGGTTGTCTTTAAGACACCTTGAGACAGGATGGCTGTCCGGGTGTCTGCGATAGCCCAACTGGTAGAGGCATCGGTCATGATAATCGAGGTTCCTGGTTCGAACCCAGTTCCCAGAATTTTTCCTTCCATTTTTCGAGCGAAAAATTAATCTATTGACACTATTATGGACCAGGAGCAAAGCTATTAACGAATCCACAGAATTTTTAAATTCATTGGAACCCATCTGGCATGTCACCACATAAGATCAATGTGAAAGTAGGGCCAGTAATAATATTGTTGAGAAATTTGGATACTCCCAAATTATGCAGTGGTACTTGACTGTCACTAAATGTATGCTCAATATCATCAGAAAACAATCTAGATTACAAATGACGATTATCGATTTTATTACGATATATTTTTTTCGTTTATTTCAACAAATTGTTTCATTATGTGAAATCAAAATTGATTTTTCACATCGAACACTGTTGGAGTTAGTTGCACTTTACTTACTTGGTGAAAACTTTGTAATAAGTTACGGTAATTAAACTCTGTAGTAAATATGTGATTGATTTTTATAAGTATACAGGGATATTTATATAGTTACTATTTTATATGCTAAGTTTTATCTATGTCATGGCACGATATACACAAAATTTCGCCATAGTATTAACTATTTTTCCAAGATATATAGAAAACATAGAATAATGATGAGCTTAATAGTTTTTATTTTGAGTTACAGTTTCATAATCAAAAATTTTTTTTAATGTGCGAGCAAAAGTTTTATACTATAAAGCACACTAGAAAACCATCATTGTTTTGCTATTTGGATCCGACTAACTTCTTTATGAGCGTATTTATCCCTTTATTTAAACATGAAATTGGACATCTTAAGCTTTCGAAGATCCCCCATAGCCTCGAGAATTCTGTGATATTTTGTGTCGTTTATTAATTATGCATTTTGTAACGTGATGTCAGAAGGCGAGCACTCCCCTTCCTTAAGTCGCTGTATCTCCCATTATAACAAAAACCACAGTCATCCCATTAGGTTAATACAACCGTCAAAAACTCACCACCAGAGACGCGGTAAGTTTCCAGCAGTCTATGTTTAAATCTGTTCATCGATCCAGTCTATTGGGAGGAGGGCTATTAATCCCCCTTAGGACTTTTAATTAATGATATCTCATCTTTTCTAAGCCTCTCTGACAACCACGCGCACGTCTCTTTTCTCTACGTCTTATTTATCTGTTTCTCCCATTGATTTCAATCATTTTATGCAGGCTAGTGCTCTCCATAGCCCATCGTGCCTCTTTCTTTTGCTCTCCTCCATTACGTCATCCCTCCCATCGACGTTTTCTCGTGCCACGCAGACACGTGGTCCCCTCGGAGCCAGTAATTTGTCGGATGTATTAGTCAACGTCCGTTCGCTCATCCGTTGCCTCGGTGCAATCGAAGAGACAGGTGCAAAACGATAACACCCAACCCACCGCCCCTCCACACATCCTACTCCTTTCTACCTTCCCTCGAAGAGTTCCTAATGGGCAAGAGAGATCCAGTTAAGCTCGACCCGAAAATCACCTTCCTTTTCCTTCATCGTCCTTAATATGGAAATAAAGAAGAATTGGATATTTACGTTAGGGTACGGAAGAAACGTTTCATTAACGAAAGAATTTTGCACAGCTCATTTTGGATGAAGCAAACCTTTGCTCGGCTAAATGAATATTCATAGAAGTAAAAAATTTTTGTAAGTGCAAAACGCAGTTGTAAATGGTTTATGAGGATTGCTATTATGTTTTTATAGGAAATTCTTTTTGTTTTTTAATCGAGTTTTAAAAAAAAAAATAGCAAAAAGTTTGCAGGCTTTTTAGTGGAAAACAAAATAATGTAAAGCTTTTTTATGAAAACTTTTTTTTTTTAACCAGAAACTGGTATCAAACTTTATCATATCTCTTTTATAATCTATTCTAGTTAAAAGGTTGCGTTTATCGGTCTTCTCTTATCTTACCATATTATTGAAAAGGTATGACTGTTTGGAGTATGTTTCTCATTGTGTGTAAGAGTCCTTTAGAATTTTTTTAATCAAAGTTATAAGTTCTTGGTAGATGTTGGCTTTAAACTTTAAAGATAGTTCTTTGCCTTTTTACATGTTTATTATGGGCTTCCTTTTATATTATAGCTTGAAGGAAACGATAAGAGCTATAAGGATACCGAATCACCCTTGCCATTTTATCAGCGACTGGTTAAGAACCGCAGCGCAAAGGTGAAAAACCGGATTACTTCTTTTTGAAGTTCTTATAAAACTTACTCTTTTTAGAGAATGAACATTTTTCACTTGACTAATTATATTCTCTAATACTCCAACATGCTATAATCATTTGTGTCACTCGAATAAACTTATATTATAATCCCATCAGCAGGGTAACTTAGCAGTGTAGGTTGTTCCATAAGAACGCATTATCAAGTAAATAAAGAAATAAATTGGGAAGCCATAAATAAACAGAAACACCAGCATTTTTATATTTTCCTGGGGAAATTGCGAAGTAACTTCTGCTTTTTGGGCTTTATTTGTTGAGACGTGCCTACGGGATGAGGTTCCATATGCCTGCATGAATTCTCATTTTCCTCATGCACTTGGCGTTCCAGCTTTCTACATAGCCTTAAACTTTGTAATAAAAAAGCTAATAAATAGTACTCATTGTAAGAGAGATCTTCTTATATCTTTATTTATTTTAATTAATTATTTATTTATTTCATGGTTATTCTTGCATACATTTGGTAATATATTATTAATGCATGTATCAATATAATGAAATCTAATAATATAATAGCACAATGTTTATGAATTTAAGTAATTTAAAAATAAATTATAAAGTCAATACAGAGTTTAAAATACAGGCCAATGAGCTCAGGGTCAAAAAAAGAAAAATATACAAGAGCCGAAGCTCATATTGGATATGTTATAAATAAAAGATAAGAATAAGGAAAATAAAATATAATTTTTAAAAATATTAAAAAATTTTCTATATAAAATATTTACACTAAAAAGAAAAAAAATGTTTAATTTTAATGAAAAAATCCATTTCTTGGAGTCAGTACGCCAATTCCTAATAAAAAGTTTACATGGAGCAATGAGATTGTATATTCTTTTAGAAAGAAAATAATATTGATGTAAAGCAAAAGTGTGATTCATTTGAGCTATTTGTATTGGGTATGGTGGCATATATCTGGTCTTGTAATAATTGTGTGAACAAAGTGAAGAATTATTCAGTAATGTTACATCATTTGCAGTTTTTAATATAAATATTTTTCTTTTGGTAAAGAAATATAATAGGCTTGCTCAAATGTTTAAAATTACTGATAGATTTGAGTAAATATCCATTAAGAGAATTCAAAAACTTTCCTCGGGCATATCGATGTGTCTACTTCGAGGCCAACGAAAAAGACAACCCTGGGCACTGAAAAGTAATCTGACCATCGGGGTCTGAGCAGCGCCTCCTATAAAGAAAGCCTCCGCACTAAAACGTCATACATTGTTACATCATCATACTTCGTCTTTTGTTAATCTCATTTCTACCAATAATAAGCTCTAAATTTGGTCGACTTCGAGGCCAACCGAGTGACAGACCAGGGCACTCAAAAATCACATGATCATCGGGGTCCGGGCAACAATTCATCCTTCATTGTTTCCAACAAACGAAAAAATACTGATTGTTAAAATCCAAGATGGAGACAATGAAAGATGAATTGTTGGCCGGACCCCGATGATCATGTGACTTTTGAGTGCCCTAAAGAGAAAGCCTGAGCGCGGAAACGTCCTACATTGTTGCATCATGATACGAAGTCCTAATTTAGGGCTTATAATTGGTAGAAATGCGATTAAAGATGACTTTTTATGATTATGTAACAATGTACAAATTTTCGCGCTCAGGCTTTGAGTAGAGGTGGTGTTGCCTGGCCCAACCAGCACCTCCTAGAAAGCAAGCCAAACAACTGAAACGTCATACATTGTTACTTCATCATGTTTGGACCATTGTTAAGCGTATTTCTACCAATAAGAAGCCTTTAATTTGGTCTAATTATGATAATGTAACAATGTATGACGTTTCAGTTGTTTGGCTTTCTTTCTAGGAGGTGTTGGCCGGCGAACTGCTGCTTGGACAATGTTGACCATAAAGTCCATGGAGATTACTCAGATGCTGTTTCAGTTTAAAAGGTTCCTACGCTACACGACATCCTTTAGAGTCCCGCTTAGTTAAACGTCTAAAGGCGTTAAACCAGGAAAACGTTGGGAGAACTCTTCTATCCAGTGTCCTTGCCGCTCTTCTTGGTGACATATGGTGGTGCGCAGTCTTGTTGAAAGTAAACACCATATTATACATTTTTGCCTAATTCTATTCAACTTCGGAAAGATTCAAAAGATGGCATCTATTAAAGTGTGTATACGTGTTTTGTTGAATTCTGTATATAAACTAAAAGAAGTTAATATTCATTAATTTAATACACTTTGAAGTCCACGAGATATAAACATAATACAATATGTTCAATTTGAATGTCGTTAAGTTTAATATTTAACATTAATGCGATTAAAACCAAAAGAAAGTCCAAAATCACTATTACCTTGCATTTCTACTCTTGAAAATTCAATAAGAGTTCCTACTGAATGGCTAATCTCATTAACATTTGGAAGTAACTTTGGATTGTTCAGTTTCGATGTAAAATAGAAATCAAGTTTGTAACAATTAGTTTACTGGTAAACTTATTAACGCACTAATGATAATGTTAGGGACATCTAAATATAATTATTGTAGTTAATATATGAAATAATATTGACGATATTAAAATAAACTTTAATTTTAATATTAGTGTAGTTTACATCTCAACTGGATTGTACATGAAATAATCCTGCTTACTGAATTGCCTTAAGAAAACTGTTTAAAATTTGATATCTGCTGTATATTAAAAAGATATTGATTTTTGTATTTCTTTTAAAATCAATCTTAAATTATAAAGTCGAAATCATCCTAACATTAAATATGATTGTAACGTCATTTGTAGATGTTCCTTTTACCTAATTTCAGGTTAGTTCGATGTAACTTCAAATCAATTAAAGTTACATTTATTCCAATTGCCCATTAAGCTATTTAAATTTTAATTTTTGAACAACGAGGAGTTTCTCTAGAGACCATAGACAATTAGTACTACCATTACTCCTATTGTACTAATTTGAAACAAACTTTAATTCAACTATTATTAGTTTTATTATTATTATTATTATTATTATTATTATTATTTGGAAAGAGATAATTTTAACATTTATGAATCTCTGCCTTTCTAATTTTTATCTTAATCTCAAATTCGTGATTTCTATAATTGTATCAGATTATAATTTCCAACATAAAATTATAGAATTGACTTATTAATTTTGTGATGCATTTCATTATTATGATCTTTGTAAAGCGAAATGAGCGGTTCTTTATTTTTATCCGGTTATCTGGTTACATTAAATCGCATTTTCTGAGAAAGACTGAAAATATTCACGAGATAAACGTATAAGGATCATAAAAGTTAATTGCGTTTATTTCGTTTATTTGTCATCTTAGCTTGTCGATCATCATTTCGATCATCATTTAGCAAGTCGTCTTGAATGAATAAAAAATAATGGTGAGTATGAATTATTGCACGAGAATATTTTTTTTTATAACTACCAGCCCTTCGCGGATGGAACGCAAGAAACATTATTAGTACCGCAAGAAATATGAGATTTCTGGACATTGACTGCATTTGTCCATCAGCGAAATTATAGTCATTAGTAATTGTCACTTACAGACAGTGTCAAACGCAGCGGCAACGACAGAACGAAAAATGATGGGGTGGAAACAGATATTTAAAAAAATATTCGAGGAAAGGCAAAACTGTAGATAAAGAGAAAATGATAGGCAAGTTTAAAGTCCCTGTTATGGCAAGGGCTTACTGAATGGAGAAGATTGTTTAATAGAAGAAACGCCTTCATAATATTTCTCTTAGATTAAAAAAATTAATGTCCTTGACTTCAAAGAACATTCTATTATTATTAAGCTAAAATTATACATGATGAAATTCCATGAAACTTATACACTGAGTGAGCATATTATTATGATAACCTGACATGTTTATGCAAATGCGCGCACGGACGTCGCCACAATGTTGCTAGCGGGCCGGGCCATATAAAAAGGGAAGCTGAGTGTCGTCGATAACAGTAGACGTGTTCCATTCTTCAACTATGGGTAAACGACGCGATTTAACAGCCTTCGAACGGGGGTGATTGTAGGTGCTCGGAGCTATGGAGCGAGTATCAGCGAAACAGCAGCATTCGTGGGGTGCTCAAGAGCAGCCGTCGTTAAAGTATTTAAAGACTGGACGGTTAGCCGGAAGACGGGGTGTGAACGTTCGCGTTGTGGCCGCCCGCGGATGGTTGATGATCGGACAGAAGGGAGACTGTCACGACTGGTAAAGGATAACAGAAGGGCAACTGTGCATCAAATCACTGCTGACCTTAATCAGAAGTCCTCCAAAACGGTCTCTGAATGCACTGTCCGCCGCACACTGCATCGCATGGGATACGGAAGCCGAAGACCGCACACCTTTGCTGTCTGCAGCCAACAAGCCGAAACGACTCCAATTCGCTCAGAAGCACAAGGACTGGACTATCGAGCAGTGGAAACAAATCATGTGGTCTGACGATTCACGATTCCAGTTACATCATGCAGACGGCCGCGTGAGAATCTGGCGGAAACAGCACGAAAGCATGGACCCCGCATGCATGAGTACAACCCTTCAGGCCGGTGCGAGCAGTGTTATGGTCTGGGGAATATTTTCCTGGCATGCGTTGGGTCCGTTAATACGTGTGGAACAACGTTCTGGATGGCACAGCATACCTCCGTATTGTCGCCGATCAAGTCCACTCTGTCATGTTGATGGCGTACCCCAATGAAGATGGCTATTTCCAGCAAGAGAATGCGCCATGCCACAGAGCTCGTATTGTGCAGGAGTGGTTCCAGGAACATGAGGGGGACTTTATCTTACTTCGGTGGCCCCCACAATTACCAGATCTCATTCCAATTGAGCATTTGTGGGACGAAGTCGAACGAACCATCAAACGGCTGGATCCACCACCGTCCAATTTAGCACAACTAGACAGTGCTATCCATCAGGCATAGTGTCAGGTTCCTCCCACCACCTTTCAACTTCTCGTGGAATCAATGCCACGAAGAATCACCGCAGTATTAAAGGCAAAAGGTTGCCCAACGAGATAGTGACAGGGTGGTCATAATAATATGCTCACTCAGTGTATAATAAAATGTAATCTTTTTAAAGATGACGTGCCTTATTAAAAGATAACAGCTAAAAATAAAATGATTTGAAATTAAGATTATAAAATATTTCGAAGGCTCTGCCTTCATTCTCAACAGCAATATTGAGACTAACCATAAAATATATCTAACAATATACACTGAGTGGCCAAATTATTATGACCACCTGAGAGTTTTAGGCAGATGAGCTATTGCGTCACAGCGCTGCCGCTAGATGGCTAGATAGCTATAAAAAGGGAATGCAAGTGAGGTGAACCATCAGTTGCACTGTGTTTTTGCGACGATATAGGCAAATAACGTGATTTAACTGAGTTTGAACGCGGGATGATCATAGGCGCGCGCAGTGTCGGAACCAGTATCAGCAAAACAGCTGAACTTGTGAAGTGTTCAAGAACAGCAGTTATTAAGGTTTACAGAAAGTGGACTACCAAGCAAAAAACCGGCTCTCAACGTCAAGCGTGTGGTCGTCACAGGTTCCTCAATGCTCGAGCTGAAAGGAGATTGGCCAGAGTTGTCCAGGGCGACAGAAGAGCAACGGTGCGTCAAATAGCGGCAAATCTTAATCAAGGACAAAGTGTGACCGCCTCTGAACGAACTGTTCGCCGCTCATTACACCGTTTAGGCTATGGAAGCCGACGACCAGTTCGAAAGCCTCTACTGTCAGCCTTAAACAAGAGCAGACGTTTCCAGTTCGCCAAGGAGCACAAGGATTGGACAGTAGATGACTGGAAAAGGGTCGTGTGGTCCGATGAGTCACGATTTTAAATGCATCATGCAGATGGCAAGGTTAGAATATGGAGAAAACAACACGAAAGCATGGACCCCACCTGCATCGCCACAACACTTCAAGCTGGTGGCGGCAGTATTATGGTTTGGGGGATGTTTTCTTGGCATTGTTAAGGTCCTTTGATTCCTCTGCACGTGTGCGTGCCCAAGATTATTTAAGTATTGTCGCAGATCAAGTATACATCCCGTTATGTTAATGGTGTACTCTGACGGGGATGGATACTTCCAGCAGGACAATGCTCCTTGTCATAAGGCTGGCATCGTCTTCAGATGGTTCGAAGAACATGCCGGAGAGTTTACCTTGTTTCGTTGGCCTGCACAATCGCCAGATCTCAATCCCATTGAGAATTTGTGGGATGAGATCGAACGGGCCATCAGGCAGCGGGATCCAGCACCATCAAATCTGCAGGAATTGGAAGGTGCAGTTCTTCAGAGTTGGTCTCAAATTCCTCCTACAACCTACCAACATCTCATAGAATCCATGCCCCGAAGAATGCAAACAGTAATAAGAGCGAAAGGTGGCCGAACACTGTATTAAGGGGGTGGTCATAATAATTTAGCCACTCAGTGTACATTAGGACACTAAAAGAGAGAATCTGAATAAATGGCTAGACTTATTCTCATTGGTTGAGCTCAAAAGAAGGAGCCAAATAGAGACGACATACAAAGAACACAAGAAGAAATTGTAGAAAATCCTGGTAGAGACATCGGCCATGATAGTCGAGGTTTCTGGTTCGAACCCAGGTCGCAGAATTTTTCCTTCCGTTTTTTCGATAGAAAAATTATCGTGGTAACCGAATAGTTTTTATATATGGACTTTCCGGAACATTATAGTATATTATTGTGGCTTTGAATTTTTCTAATAGTAAAACATGTAACTTGAGCTCTGAGCCTTTTTCAAAATCTAGCGAATGTGGTAATGATAAAGATGATAGTAAAGGGTAAATGTCCATAAGGTGGTTTGTTTTACCATCATTAAGCTATTAGTTTATTTATTTGTTTATATTGCCAATGTTGCTTGCTCAACTTGGTTACAACTGTTTAGAAAAATTGTAAACCCTTCTTGTTAGAAAAGGTCTGTGTTATTATTTAATGAAAGATGGACATAGAAAATACTCCTTCTAAAACCATGCTTCAATCCCAAGCGAATTAGTAGTACACGCAATCGATACTGTGAGAGACATATCTCACAAGTGTTCAATGGGATTGAGATGGGGGTTCTGAGCTGGTCAATCCATTTCTTCAACTCCGTTGTCTTGAATCCAGTCGTGTACAGAACTTGCTTTATGACGGCCTACTCAGTAGTCAGATGGCGGACGCTCAAGAGAATTTCAGACCTGACTATAGTGCCCACGGTGCCCAGTGTGAAGTGCCAAACAAGATAATAGTGTGGGTTTAATTTTTATGATTTGATTGGGCCAACTTGTTTCCATTAAAGACATACGTATACTGCATAAATTACGCATTTAAACTTTGGGGTGGCAAGAAATTATTTCTGAATGATTTTCATTGATTTCCATACATAGATTTTTACATGTTCCCATTCATGTGACTTGTTCTAATAAGGAATAACAAGATCGCGTGGTGTTAAGAAAGGTTCCTTCCCTGCGGCCCCATTGGGTGACCGCATTTTCGCCATTTCGTATCAATTACAACCGTCAAAATCACTACGTCCTGACAGGTTTTGAAGGTTCAATTGAATAGCAATGATTTTTCCATTGAGCACCGCAATCAAGTGGTTTGAAAATAAATCGATCAAACCTAGAGCACTTTATAAAAGCCGATTGGCAATCGATATCCATTATCGTCACTCAATATAAAATAAATTATAAACAAAACAACTTACATTTTTATCGTGGTGCAATATATTAATTTAAAATACTACTCGTTTTCCCAATAAATTTACGATTTCTCACAGTGCTCTGTTTTGCAAAATAATGATTACAAAATATAAAATTATATTTCTATTGTGTCTCTATATACTCATGTACTTTGGAAGTACTTTTAGTTTTTTAAACACATCTAAAATTACTTAATGGAAAACGTTCCAAATAACAGAGGAATCGATACCTAATCATAATTACAAGGCAATTAATTAAGTTTAAAAGTAAATCGAAACAGTAAATTTTCCAACTAATGATCTGTGAACAATTAATAATCATTACATTAATTAATAAGATTGGAATTTGTTATAGATTGTAAAGCGGAAGTGCTCTAATATAAACTGTCAGATTAATAACCAATTAATATATGATATAAACGTACAAGTTCAAAGTACTATATTGAACTTTTATAGCCAATAATCGCTTCATTAACTCTTTTTCAGGCATATTTTTTTCCTTGAAAATAGCATATTTTAATTACCCAAACTAAGCTTATTGTCGCTTCAATGAAGTAATTGCTATATTCTGTACTGGTTGAGTATAGCCTATGAAATTGGTTATTCACTTAATGTGAAAACTTTTAGTGCTTCAAAGATTTGAATTGCATAAACCGTTTAGCATTCATTCAAGTAATGGAAAATGGTCAATATTTATATTGTATTTCTATTAAGAGCTAACACTGATGCTCTTGAAAGGAAAAAAATGCTTTTGAAGCATTAAATCCAGATATTTCTGAATATCTCGGCATCTTGTTTTATAGCACATTTTTCTAAAGCATATTTTTTACAAGGTTTTAATTTTTAAATTAGTTGATGTTACACTTCCAAAAATATTGGTAAATCATTAGAAGTATTGATTTAATTATAATTAAATGATCGATTTGTGCATAAGTTTATTAGTTTCTTGCATTGTTTAGTTCTATTGCCGGCAATTACACTGGTATCCATAAATTAAGGGATTTGCAGAATGAGACCCTTCCGCTAATCCAATCAGCACCAAACTTGCTAAGGCTATTCTATAGGTCATATAAACATGAGTCAATCATTAAACACAAAGGTGGCAGCAATGATTCAATCATTAAACGGAACACTATATAGAGTGCATGGACAGACCTGACACAAAAAACTGTAGCAACCTTCCCTGTAGGTTTGTAAATTGTAGGCGACGTTTAGTATTCTGTGTGCTGCCCCTGCACAGAAATACACGCAGCACAACGTTGGTGACATGCTCAAAATAGGGTATCCAACAATGGTTAGGGGATGGCATCCCATTCCTAGACCAATGACGTTCGCAGGTACTCAGTGCTCGATGGAATTTAGGTCTGAGGACCGTGCTGGCCAATCCATGCGCCGGATATCTCTGCTCGATGTAGTTATCCACTATGCCATCCAATGCGGACTAGCAATATCATCCATGTAGAGGATATCTGGACTTTTCGCACCCCTGAAGATACGAACAATTGTCGCAGGACTCTATCCCGTACACCTGGCCAGTTATGGGCCCTCTGTCGAATACTTGTAGCGGTGTATGGGAACTTATCAGATGGTCGCCCACAATGTGTGACGCCATAATCGTAATGTTCCCACGCTCTGTGCAGATGTGAACACATGGAGAATCAGAGTCCAGACTCTATCGGAACTCATCCAAGAATAGGATCTGACTCCACTGTCCTTGTGTCCATGCTGCATATTCGGTGTCCCTGGGTCAACGGGACGCACCTCATCGATCGTCGATCATACAGGGCAACTACGTGGAGTCTCCTGTATACCGTTTTCCTGGAAACATTAACCCCTGTGGTCGCTGACAGCGGTGCTTCCTGGGCTGTGCTTCGCCTAATACTACGGCTGGATAGAGCAAGGTAACTGTCTTGCCTGCGCGTGGTGACCCTTGGACGATCCTAACTAAAGTGTCTGCGGGTGTTTCCATCCTGTCGAAACCGTATCCACAATCTTAAAATGACACGTTCTGCGCCCGTGACACTTCAACCTGGATCTGGCCTGCTTCCTGTCGTCCAATTATTCGTCATCTTATTTAACTCTCTAAATGGACAAGATGAGCCATTAGCAACAACTATCGAATGCTCAATTGCCAATGAAAGTTTTAAAAAACATGTTCTTTATGGCACGTGCACTATGACCTGTGTCGCAAGGTCAATGAGGTTAGTCTGTTCTGTCACCAGTGGCGCTGCCACCTGTGTATTTCATGGCGGTATGGTGTTTACAGGAGCTATAGAATGGCCTTACCAAGTTTGATGCTGATAGGACACCAGTGTATTTGCGTTGTAAGATTCACATATATGTTATAAAACATAGGTTCACATATAGTTGGATATAATAAGAAATTTTTTTCTAAGATTTCCTACAATCACAACAGTTCATTTTATTCCACTCCTTTCTTTCTTTTGTTCAATAGTATCTTCCATTGTTTACATAATTTAAGGTTAGTTCGTTTATAAATTTTTAATTCATTCTTCAATTTACCGCAACAACCGAAAAGCCTCGAAAACATTAAAATTTTATTTATATTTCTATATCATAAAATCCATAATCTCTGTAAACTATGCCATCCGAAAATTATTCAATAGATTTCTTTGTCTATTTCAAAAATATCGCTTCTCTACATATTAACAATGAAATTAAATTTCACAACTTCAAATGTAAAAAAGAGGTCTACAATAGAATCCATATGTTCTACTTTTACAAAGAATTTCTACGCAGAATTCTTCAACCACTCAACACTGATAACAACAATATAAGTGAATTCCATCACTAAAACACAACGATGGTGGATCCAAGTGCAAACAAGAGTACAAAAATAAACGAAGTGTAGATCAATCTTTTGCTTTCAAAACATCCTCAGTTCATCTAGGCATGGATTCCTCAAGGTGCTGATGACGTTGTGGAGGTAAAGTTTCATGATATATGAGTTTTTATACGCATTTTATGGAGATTCGTCAAAGATGTAGACATACGTCGAATAGCTCGTTCCAAGTCATCCCAAAGAGATCGATGGGATTAGGATACGGGAAATACAAGAAAAAGACGCTGGCATATTATTGGGACCATCTCATAGTGATTAGAAATCTGTGCACTAGTGGTTTATTCTGATGGAAGTAGCCATGTTCCTCAGAATGTACGATAACCATGAATATATTGATACTAGTTGTTACCCCCGGTTTCGCCCGCCCGCGCCATCTGTTGAGGGGAATTACAAAGCAAAAGCAAATGATTTTAAATGAAAACCCCAGAAAGTGGGGAAGGGAGGGGGGTCGTAGGGGGCTGATTTTTGGCGATAGAGCATGCCCTTTATTGATAAGCCTGCCCTGAAAATTTCAAGTCGCTAGCTCAAACCGTCTAGGAGGAGATAGAATTACAGATAAATAAATAAATACACGCACGAGTTTTAGTATATAGATGCTTGGCCAACAGCGATATATTTACCTAAGTTATGGTAATAATGGAAGAAATTATAATGAAGTTAAAAGGAAAAAAATGCAATTCTTTAATACATATGAAAATAAAATAAACAGGGAGAAGCTTTTTTTTACTATTCTTAACCTAATGTCAGGAACCGTTGGACTCAGAGTTCAAACTTTCCTTCACATGATACTTTTGTGATAGCATTCTAAAAAAATCAAATTTAATGTTTTTTCATACATGGTTTAGATCTTAATCATCCCTGTTTCAATTAAAATTACGTTTTATTTTAATTTATTAATTTATATTTTATCTTTTTTATATCTGCAAATCTTCAATATTTTTCTCTTCCTAATTAGTTTTTTATTATCGTTTTGCCCCTTATCTGTTAATAATATTAACTAGAATGTGACATCTTGTTTATAACCCTATTCTTTCTTGATATACCCATTGTTGTGCCATCGTTTCGTTTTAAATCGCCCTCAAATACTCAAACAAAAATTCCACCTTCGCTTTATTTTTATCGATTTATTTCCTAAATCCTATTTTCATAATGAAGCGGCCCTCGCGTTGTATATTTTATTTTATGAATTATATTCATTGCTGTTTGTGTTCTACTTCGTCAATAACTAACTACGCGCGACTTATAGAAATGTTTTTATTTAATGCTATCTTTGCTATACAGGATTGTTATATAAACCTGCATCCCATATTTACTGCTATAATTGTATCTCCCATAATTATAAAGATAACATTTTGTATTCACTCTGTAATACTTCATGTTATGCATAATAGCTGACGTCATTGGTGAAGACGCAATTCCGTTATTAACATATCATATAACGTAATTCAACATGAAATTTAGTGTATAATAAAATGTGTTCAGTGAGAATGCTACGAGAGTCACCTCTAAAGTGACCCTCGTAGCAACTATTTTTCTTAGCGGAATCCCAGACTGCGGTCCCACATTTTTCGATATGCAGCAATGACATTGAGACGTATGATACTTATTGCTGCCGCTAGATGGTGTAGATGTTCACGGATGAAAGAGGAAAGGATGCCCGAAAGTCAGTTGGTGTCCAACCATTGTCAAGTACAGATGTGAGTCGGCTAATTTTAAACTGGCATCCTTGTTCAAGAGATATAACAGCAAATATAAGTAACAGGAGTTAAGAACCACCTTATAAATTATAACGTATTAAGTGAAATAGACTCATTATTATTATGTATCGGAAGAATGGAGCACTTATTGGTTTCACAATGTCCGTCTGTCTTCTTCATATTTCTGCATTTTTTGAGGTAAAAGTTAGAAACTCGGAATGTAATTTACTATGGGCATGTACACCTTCACTATTTAATTCGGTTTTGATTGGCCCACTGGGATAGGAGTAAAAAGGATTAATTTCTTATTTTATTAAGTAGCTAGAGAATTGGTTTTGATTGACTCACTGGGGTCGGAATTACGGGGTACGAGTTAAAGGGGACCAAGTGATCTGCATGGTATTTAGGGATGTAAACGATTGAAATATGGTATGCAGATTCCTCTAGGCAAGATCTGTATTACTATGAAGTTGGCGTCAAATTGTTCCAGTGGGGTCAGAGTTGTGGGGGTGGCAGTCAATGGTCTTTAGTCTTTTCTAAATAGTACATTCAATACAATCAATTTTTTGATTAAAAAAAAAACTGGGGGGGGGGTTCAAAAAGTGTAGATAAAGGGGTAAAATAGATGAACTCAGGTTTCCGTTACTTTCCTATACCGTCCTCCTATAGATTGATTATAACTATTGTGCATTGCAAATAAAAATTATTTTATAACAGAAATAAGTGTTTATCTTGAAAATCAAAATTTCGCTTTGATATTTATTAAAGTATCACTTTGGCCCATTTTAGTTCCTTAATTTCTTAAAACATCTTTACGTTATAAATTTTCATACAGCACTGTAAGAAATTGTATAGAAATGCTTAGAAATACGAACTCATGAAATCCTCTTAATATCATATATAAATGTTTTAAAGCTAAATTGTTAGCATATACGATTCTCGTGAATACCTTAATTTAATTTAGCCATTATGTTTAAAACGAAAAGCACTTTAAGGTAAAGTAATCTTAATAGCTCATCCTTTATTTAATATATAAATTATCTCTATTGCCCTTTTAAGTAATTTAAGCGAAATAAAGGAGCTATTTTGTAGGAGATGTTATGTAGGGGTTTAAATAAATAAAGTAGTAATGCAGCGATGTTATATTACTTTAAGAGTTGTAGTTTATTGCACTATACAGTACATAAAATTTAGAATAAGTCAGTTTACCATAATTTTTCACTTGGAATTCAAAAAAGCATTTTCCTCTCTTTATTGTTTCGCGACCTAAATTGCTTTTCGCCGGTAGCCAAATGCACGCCGGCAAATTTTTAAGCATTTCCTAACTTTTTGGAAATGTAGAAAAAAAAATTGGTAGCGAAGTAAACGAACCGGTCCCTTGGTTTTTCCTTAAAGGTGAAGCTACAAGACGAGTTTGCTTAAAGGAATCCTTTGCGCCGAGTTTTCAGAGAGTCAAAGGTCGCTCGATGAAAATTTACATGCTGGTACTCAAAATAAACAGTATAGAACGTGTAGAGTTAAGAGGAAAAAATTCCCTAGAGAATTAGAGGGACAAACGGGGCCACAGTGGATTGTGTGTGTGCACCTTGTTTGCTCATGAGTTGCGAGCACTGTACGCGCATACATTCTCCCGTGACCCCCCTTAGTTTTTTGCAGGCGTGGACCGAAAGACCAAACTGCCCTCGAAGACCCCGCGGAGCCATGGAGTGGTAAACGTTCGACTCCCTCGGCAAATCTTCTCCCTCCCACCAAGGATAATTCAATCTCGAGAAACCCCGAACCTTTCCTTCTTCACCCCTCCCTCCTTTCTCTTCCTTGAAGAGAGCCGAGTTGAGTTTTGACAAGGTTCGTTTTCAAGCTGTTGCTTTTTCCTTCTCTTCCATGATTGAATTCTTTGGGCTTTGCGCGCTCTTCGCCGCCTCGATACTAAACCTTCAAATTGGATTGAAGGCATAACTGACCGCTCCCCTTTTCCGAGACCCCCGCTCTGATTTACTGGACACTGCAAAGGAACGTGATGCCAATCAGAAGCCGTCATGTCGATTCAGGTGGTGGAGCCTCGCACGCGCGATCTCCTAAAAAACACCAAATGGCCCCCTCTACTTGCCAAATGAAAAAGATAAGCAAGCCACTTGTAAAGGAGTGCAACAGCTGAAGAGCGTTTTCTGTTTTGATTGAGGATAAAAAGGGGAGCGCTTAATAATGTAAAGCCCTTCATACTGATCAGGTGTTTTTCTTTAAATTCACCTCGGTTGTGAAGATGAAAGCAACAAACATGTTAAGGTATTCTTTCCTCTTGTATAGGTTGTTCCGTTTTAAGTTCTGGACTACGCTCCGTCTGTGATAGGCGTGCCACGATTTTTTAGCCTTTTTAACATAGCGTGAAACATCTATCACAAAGTCTTTTTGAGGAGCTGCATTTACATGGACAGATTTTTCCCTCAATATTTTCGCATGTACGCCGCTTACGTGAAACGTGAGGAACTTAGAGTCCTGGACAAAATTATACGACCAGCCGAATAAAACTACGAATGTAGACTAAAATTATTGTCAAGTATGTTAACATGTTTATCGTTAATGATATCTCCATTTTAATAATTTCAAATAAATTATTGATGAGCGAGGAATTAACACTGCGAGAACACGTAAGAGATTGCACACTTCTTTCAGAACATAATATCAGACAAGTCCGTTTCTGAGAAAACTCGCATGATTTCATTTTTCATTGATGTGAACATAAAATAGCAAAAAGAAAATAACTTGGTGACTATGAAAGATTTCACATTGGTGGCATGTCTATACAGAAAATTTCGAATCAGCTATCACATTCCTGATCAGCAGTTGATGATCATCCTGAGGAAATGGAAACAGTACCACGCACATCGGATAGCCCAAAAAATTCACCTTACGCAACAAATAAGTTCGGCAGCACGAGTTGCGTAAAAACTGTTAATAAGCGCTCAACATCAACAACAGTGCGTGATGAGTTCCATCAGAGATCAATGTACATTTCAAGTACTCTACGGAACGAGGTGTTTGGAAAGTCGGAACTGGACATACTAGCATAGAGCAAAGGGAAAGAAGCTTATTGACGAGTCCCGCTACACTATATTACAGTTTGATGGATTATGTTTGAGTATCTAGCGAATGCAAATGAACGTCTTTTTCCCTAAGTGTCTCGTGGGAACAGTGAGGTTTGGTGGTGATGGCTTCATGTTGCAGGGGTGATTCAACTTGAGATCTTCACATGGATTCTTGCTACATTGAACACTGATAAGTAATGGGATATTTTAACAACCAGGCATTTCTACAGTTATTTTTAGAAAGAGTATAGTTTTTTCCAAAATGATTAAGCACAAAGATATGGGTGTTTTCGCCTATGTCAGGGACGGCACGTAGATATGAATCGTGAAACATCTCCTCTGGGACCGCTTAGAATACTGAAAACGCGGAAAAAAGATGAAAACGAAAACTTTCTGGGAACTATCGCATTGAAGGGAGTTTCTGCTGACTTTGTTGAAGTCTTAAGTCAGAACGATGTCAATGATTACCTGTATCAAAGGTAACGAAATGAACTGAGAATTTGCCACTGTTTGTAAATAAGGTTTTATTAATAATAATGATCGTTAATATTTTGTTTTTTCTCTGCTGACGTGAGTAGATAATTTATTATAACTACCTGACAGTTTATGCAAATTATCTATGAAGTCACGCTGTTGTCTCTAAAGGTCGAGATTGATATACACATGGAAAGCTTAGTATTTACCACAGTAGTAGAATTGATTTTTTGTGAAGATAAGGGTAAACATCTCGTTTTAACAGTCTTTGAAGGTAGGATGGTTCTAAGAGCTCTGAGCCATGAAGCAAGTATCAGTAGAACCTCCTCATTCGTGAAATGTTCAAGAGCAGCTTTTATTAAAGTCTTTAAAAACTGGGTTGTCAGCCAGAAAATTAGGTGTAAGCGTGCAACTTATCAGCCAAAAAACTTGTTGCCATCAATGTAGGCCGAATGGAGGGTGTTCTGAATTGTAAAATACAACAGAAGCGGAATGTCTTGGTTTAAGGAATGTTTTCCTGGCATGCTTTGGGCCCTTTAAATATCGTTGCTGACCAAGTTCATCCTGTCCCAATGGAGATGGCTATATTCAACAAAGATAATACTGCTCATATTGAACAGTATTGGTTTCTGAAAGATTACTTTGCTTGTGGGATGAAGTTGAAAAAGCCATCAGAAAGCTGCATTCAAAAACATCGCATCTCACAAATAGAAAATGCTATTCATCAAGCATGGTCTCAGGACTCACGTATCACCTATCAACATCTCGCGGAGTCCATGCCAAGAAGATCGGTGCGGTATTAAAGGCAAAAAAAAAGAGTATTGAGGAGGAGATCACAATAAAATGGCTACTCCGTGTACAAAAAAAAAGAATTTTTTTAAGATAGAGAGGATACAAAAAGAAGGATTCCTCGTCTTTTCGTAGAGTCTTTCTATACATTCAGCAAAATTTTCAGGGAGGTTGCTTATATGGTATTGAAACTGATAAAAGAGAAAATATTATTATCTATTTTGTAACTCCAAATTTAAAAGAAAATTATTTTTATTCAAAGAATTACGTTATTTTTTCGCTCGCATAGAGTTTTGATCCTTGATATTATTTTTTCTAATTTACTTTATAAATTTCATTTTCTATTCTTTTATTATGTCGTAGGTTCTACTTTCAGTATACTACTTCCCTTAGAAAATATTTTATACAAGTTTTTCGAACAAGAGAAAAAAAGAGGAAGGGATAACGAGAAGAAATAAATGATTGGAATATTATTCAATTAGAATGTTCGGTAAAAAATTTCTTGAACCATTATAAGTTTTTTTTCTTCTACGTTGAGTTTACTTTGAAACACGAAAAGAAAAGAATAAAGAAGTAAGGATGAGGAGAAGAAGAAGAGGTGGAGGAGGGGAGTAAGAAAAAAAAAAGAAAACCTTTTATTTCTCTTTCTCCCTCTACAGTTATTGACAATTACTGGCTCTGTCTGCATATCGAATGCCGCTATTCCGATGGTTGGCTTCTATTTCTCATATCGAAATAAGCGATGTTCTGGAGCTCTTCTCGGGAACTCATTCACGGAGCTGCATCGGCGGTACTTCTGCATTATTGGTTCGGTCGAAGAGGAGAGGAGCGGTTCTTGCAAATTCTTCCGCTCCACTGCTCTCATGAGGATCCACCCGATCCCATCACCCGGGTCCGCCATGTTGCCTTGTGATACTACCCACCCTCACCCATCTACCCACCCACCGCACATACATACACACACGCACTCACACACGCACGCACGCACACGCACATCCACCTTCTCTACTCCTCTTCTTCTTTTTTTTTGTACCTTTTGCTTCGGCAGCTGCAAGAATTCCCTACTTTCGGCTTTGTAAAGCGCTAGATGTTTAAAGCTCTGTTTCCTCCTCCTCCTCCTCCAAGGAACGAGGGAGGCAAAAGAAGAAGGAACAGCTAAGGAAGGGAAAAATTCGAAAAAAAGACGATAGGACTTTTGTTGAGCCCTTAACCAATTCCGCTGCTGGTTCTGATAAATCAAAGGCACAAAGAAGACGATACTTTTTTTCCATTTTAAAAAACCTTAAATTGAAACTGAAGGGGGAAATCTAAATAATGTGATTTATAAAGTTTGAATATTTTTCTGAAAATTCAAAAACGAAAATTATATTAAAAATTTAAGAAAATCCATGAAATGAAAATACCATTATCTACGACACAGAATGTTATTTTATAATTACTTCTAGAATTATTTATTTTAAACCTACAATTCAGTCATAAACCGTTAATTATAATAGAAGGTTTCATCAGTTTGATATTTGAATTAAATCTCCTTTTCTCGATAGTATTAAGAATTAATCAATAGGTAGAATAAGCACAATGTCTAGAAATTTTATAGACAGTATTTATCTAAATGAGAATATGAATATTCAAAGATTGAATTAGTTTGTATAAATGAAGAAACATTGAAGCATTAAAAGTAATAGATTAGTTTTACATATTTATTTATTGAATCAAATTTACCAATAATTTACAGTTAGATTTGGAGCTGCGATAATCTTAAATTGTTGCTTCCTCATAGTCCCATATGAACTGCAGTAAAGCTACACAAATGAACGGCAATCAAGATTATTAGGGAGATGCGCCATCTTGTGTTAAATTAAGTGAAGGGGAAAAATGAAATTAAAATATATATATCAATTTATTCATTAATATCCATATCTTTAACAATTCATTTTAATAGTAGTACTACGTAATAAACTGTCGATTTATAACATCTTTAAGAACATACTGACATTACATGATCTGCAGTAACAATGTTCAAACTGATGGCACTGGATATTACAACAGAATAATATTTTCAACCGAAATAGATAATATGGTAGGATTGTTTTGGCACTTAAAGATTTATCTGATAATATTTTTCATTAATCTGCGATTTAAGAACCTTAGTAATTTCTCCTACTTAAAAAATGCGTTTTCACCTCTGTTCCTTAATAAAGTAAGTTTTTTGGGCCACCTCGATAAGATTTGAAACTCATTGTGTTTTTTTTAATATGTCTGCCAATTATTCGTTGAATAGTCTTGATTGTGAAGAATTCATCAGTTTTGAATGATGAAGTATCTGATCAAGTTAGCACATGCAATAAAAATTAGAAAACACAGAGACAAACATTTATTAATAACAATTGCAATTCTCATTCCGGAAGAAATCTTCGATCACGGCCAACAAAAGCGTAGCTCTCTCAAGATTTAGTTCCTTGATAACCTTCGCGTTTTTACCGATACTCTCAATACTCTTCATACAAAAAAGAATTATTTATAACGTGTATATTAAGCACAAAACTGGTGGAAATTTGTCTAGGGTTAAGTAAGAGCCTGCGTACTAAAAAGTTTTTAAAAAATTCATATTTCTTTTATCATTTTGAAATTCCTGTATGTTTTAAACATGTTTTATTTTTTCACAAAATATAGTTTAACATGAAATCAGCTAAGAGAAAAAAATTAATGTTCAATGAATCTTGCATATTCAAAGAAAATTAGTGTGACTAAACTATGAGAACACGCAATTACATTTCAATTCGGACCCATGTTTTTGAATTTTTTTTTTCCAAACTAATTCCCGGAACATAATTCAACAGGCAATAGGCGTCGACATGTACCGCCCAATGTTGCACTAATGGTTGTTGGACTTACAAGGGAACCATCCGAACCTGTATCTCACACTTTCACACCAAATTGAAATATGTTACTCACCAATGCTACTATTGATAATCGCAAAATATGAAATCACCATATTTTATTTATTTTAAAATAAACCGCGAAAACGAAAAAATTTGAGTGCACATAGCCGTACGCAGACTCTATTGTTACGCTACAGTTAAAGCTGTGCGTATAATAAAGCCGGATTCACACTACGAAGAAATGACGTCACGGGAGCGAGGAAATCGGGCAAAAAACATGATAGAATTGTGCTCTACTTTGCGACGGTAAGCAACAGCGGCAGCCAATCACGGTGAACTTAGCACATACGTCATCGCTAGGTCGTGTCTACCATCGAAAGTTTCTTTAATTGTTGCTCTTGAGTAGATGAACTAAGCGGCGATATGCCCATCTGTTTCGATAACAAAGCCCCAAAAAAATTGTTGTTTCAGATTTAAATTACATATATGAACAAACTACACATCTGATGAAAAAAATTCATCTCCGATTTCGATCTTTGCCAAACGAAACGTTCAAACCTATTCATTTCGCAACGTAGTTTTTCGCGCTCGTGGGAATTACCCCGACGATTTCGCGATGGAAAGTATGCTTGCCTTCGACGCCGGCGTCGCGGAATTCACCGTAGTGTGAATCCAGCTTAATGCGCTTAACGGAACTTCTTTCCTCCACCACTTAATAATACGTACGAATCCACTATACATGAAAGCAATGAGAACTACTTCCTACGAAAGATCAGCTAAAGATAATAGAATGCATTCTGAAGTTTCTAAAGAAACTTTTATTTTTTAAGAATAGATTATTAAAATTAGCTAATTGCTATCCAGTAAAAAAAAAATAATCTGTAGAATAATTAATAATCATTACTTATTTATTTATTATTTTATTTTATTAATTTACCTCCTAATTTCGAGACGAATAATTGTACAGCAAAATTAAGGTTTTGTGCTTAATAACACTACTATAATTGCAATTCCTTGGTGAGCGCCGTTAACGATTTCTCTTCCCCGTTACCGCCATATTTTTTTTCTTTTCACTTCCGCTACCGCCACCGCGCAACGCAATCGCTTCCAAGGTTGCTTGCGCGCAAACCCTTGTAAGATCAATTTGCGCTTTCGCAGAACTCAACTCTTCGTTCCTTATCAGTTATGGAAAGGACTTGCACTAGCTGCAATCTGTAAGGTTTCATAACCAACCGCTGTCAGCTAACACTTTCCTCAATGTCGAATGGTGCATTGAGTTCCCGGTTGTTGCTGCATGTTTTATGATTTTCGATTGAAGTGTGATTTTTTGCAACACTGTGAATGCTAATAAAAATGTTTAAAAAATTGTGAAAAATGAATAATTAATAGAATGTTTTACATATCAATTGTAATATTCAATATGACAAGGCTTTAAATTCGATGATAATAAATAGATTATTGTATTTTTTTCATTCTATAAAAATAATAAAAATTTAAAAAAAATAATGTATCTATTTATCATCTAAAAGAATGCTATCTAACAATTGAAATCAGAGAGTATTCAGTTCTTATATTCTTTCTCGTATATTAAAAACAATTATCATGATGCCACGGCATAATTACAAGTATGTTACCTGGATTTATGAAAATTATGTAGTGGAAAAAAGCTGTTAATAAATTTTTAATTTAATAAAAGAAAGAACATTAAGTTTTTAAAAATGTGCAGATTAAAAGAGAATCAATTTTTTTCACTTCTAGAAGCTTTTAGTTTACTTTTTTGTGTGTGAGTGCGCAAGAGGTTGAAAATTACTTTTTCACAGTTTTATTCGACGAACCATTAACCAAGTAAACACCTCCTCGTAATGAATGAATGGAAAGGAGGGGGGAAAAGGTTCTCATTTCGCTTTCAAGGTAAATAGGCTTTCGTGACAATTCTCTCTTTTTTCCTCTCTCTTTGTTTATTGTGTTTGGTTTTCAATCATCTAACTGTTTGCAAACATAACAGGCAGTCTCAGTCTGAAACATTAAACGATGATCAAAATATAAAAAGGAAAAAAAAAAGCAACTGACGAAGGGAAGAAAATCCTCAACAATCTTTATTTCACCTTAAGATCATTTTATTTTTTTTCTTGCTCTCACTTGTCTTGTACTTAAAAGTTATTTTTATCTCTCGTTCTCTCCGGTATCATCTGTTAGCTGCACCATCAGTCCTTGGGTGAATTTTTTTTTTCCCTGTGCTCTTCTTTTGTTCCCTCGTTTTTTCCTCTCTTCATGGAAGCTTTGCTCGTCTATCCCTCTCTCTTTCTCTCACTCGCGGCATTTAATGTGTGGCAGGCCTCGTTCCCGGCTGAGTACATCTGATCCCGCCTCAGTGGTTACCGACCCTGATGCACGAAGCCGTACTTCCGGGGAGAGGAGTCGGAGGAGGCGATGAGAAGTGCCGGATAGATCATTCGGCGACTCTTCGGTCTCGTCGCACATCTTCCACCTCTTGGCTCCTGGATGCCTTACTCCTACCCTACGATGCCTTACCCTACTCGTTTTCTCTTTTCTCCTCTTCGTTACATGGAGCAAGAGAAAGGTGAAGACAGGAGAGATGGTGAAACTGTCAAAGATTTTCTTTTTAAAAGAAAAAGGGAAGGGATAAGGGAAAAAATGTTTGATATTAAAATTACAATTCATTTAGGGGAGAAATACCAAAAATACACAGAGGGACTAAAAAGCTGAGAGCAAATAGGATTTGTGAAGCGCTGGCGGGGCTGAGGGTGAGATCAATGGATGGGGAAGGGTATTACTCAAGGCCTGGGAATTGGAGCAGATAATACAACCCCTCGGGTTATTATAGCCTCAGACATAATTACAGGAAGGCAGAAAAATACGACATTTAATCCTTTGGTTTTCCAGACTGAGAAGCCACTTACTAGGGCTCTCCAACATCACCTGGGAGAAATTAGCGTTCTGAAACTCTACCTTTTTTCTCTTCCTCCTCTTTTCTCTTCTTTAACGTTCGAGTTTTCCCCCTCTTTTAGCCGAAGGGCGCGTTTTGCAAGATTCGAATTGCTTTTGAACAAAAAGTGGAAGCTTGTCTGTAATTATTATTGGGGGCTTTTTTACCTCCCTCTCCTTCCTTTCTACTCCAATTATCAGTAGCTTTGGTCTTATCCCTTTTCTATGCTAATTTTTTCTGACTGGGACAAATGGCCATTATTTCTCAGTATTAATTAAAATCGGCGATTTTATATTCAGCTTTCAGACAATATGAAAAACGAGTAAGATGAAACTTTTGCCATTTGCATTTAAACGATCAGTTGTTGAGTGTTGGTTTCCTCCTCTCCAATAATAGCAATAAAACCTATTCAAAATCTTTAATAAAAATTACTTTATCTAATAAGTTTCTCTTTTTGCCACTTCTTATGTCTTCTCACAGTTTGTCTTCATTATTAGTTATTTTGACAAAATAATACAAAATGTAAGTAAGTATTGAAATAAATGGTTTAACTTGTTTGTATGTATCCATTTAAGAGATTCTTAATAATTTCCTCATTATAGACTGAGTGGCCAGTTTATTATGACCATCTTCTCAGTACTTCTTTGGGCACCTTTCCCTTTAATACTGCAACGATTCTTCTGGACATGGACTCCACGAGATGTTTATAGACCATGCTTGATGAATAGCACTTTCTAATTGTATGAGATTTGATGGTTGTGCATCCAGTTGTCTGATGGCTTTTTCAATTTCAGCCCACAAATGGTCAATTGAGTTGAGATCTAGAGATTGTGGAGGCCACTTAAACAAAGTAAATTCTGCTTCAAATTCTTGAAACCAGTCCTGTATAATATGAGATAAACCGTCTCATGACAGCACCTGATCAGCAACGATATTTAGTACGAGGGCAAATCAATAAGTCGTTTCCACGAATTTTTTCGCAGCAATTTATTGGTCTCAAACAAAACGACATTAGGTGTGCAGGAGTAGGAATTCATTACTTATTTCACTATATATCCATCACCGATCGCAATGCGTTTTTTACATGGTGACACCAATCTGGATATGCCTGCTGCATAAAACGTCGTGTCTGCTGGTGTTACCATTGCCGCACAACAGACGAGATGTACTGGCCAGCCAATGAGATGATAATCCGTATGGGCCGAAGAGATGATAATCCGAGGGCGCCAGATCTGGACTGTATGACGGATGGTCTATAATTTTCCAGCGTACCTAACGATTTTTCCTTGACCGCCATGGCGATGTGCGACCTTTCGTTGTCGTGAAGGAGGCGGACGTGGTCACTCTGTCGCTTATCACGCAAGGCACATGGTCACTCTGCCGCTTATCATGCCAAATTGGTGTCACGGTGGTGGATATATAGAAAAATAAGTAATGAACTGCTATTCCTGCACACCTAACGTCGTCTTGTTTGACCAATAAATTGCTTTGAAAAAAATTCGTGAAACCGACTTATTGATTTGCCCTCGTATCACTGTGGAGAATATGCAATCGTCCAAAGTTATCATGTGATGTGGAATGACGGCCACAAATGTCATCGTGCATAACATATTGAACGCAGAATGCTACCATCAGATGCTTGAGGATTACGATTTTCTCCACGGTATCTGGATGGGAAAACATCGACGACATTAGTTCATGCTTCACTTTGCAAATGTGGTGCGAGCGTGGTTGGACGAAAAATTTCCAGGACATTGGCTGGGAGACGAGGACCTCATGAATGGCCTACAAGAAGTCCAGAACTGACACCCTGTGGCTTCTTTTTATGTGGCTGGGCAAAAAAATTAGGTGTAGCGTACGAAACATCGCACACTGGAAGAACTGGAAGCACGGATTCAGGGCGTTATCATCAATATCCCAGGCAACTTCCTCCAGAAGACTGTGGATTCCATTCCCAGCCGTTTGATGAAATTGGTCGACGCCACAGCTGCCTACATTGAATTTTAAGGTACCTTTTTCAATACCTAATTACTTTCCAGCCTCACTGTGTATTTTTAGATGAGTTTTATCATTAGTCTCAATTTTGCCTTGAAATACGTATCCAGCTTCTATATCTGGGATGTTCTTTTGCGATAAGAGGTGGTTCCTTCATATACAGGCAATTCCACGCCACGTAGTTCGTTCTTGTTTTTTCATTATTTTTCCTGAGCAAAAATGTATTTAATAACTTGGATTTTTTTCTTGAGTATTCAATAACTGGTCAGTTAGTATAAATGTAATAACGAAGTACGTGACAATGTAGAATTTAGATATTTATTTGTAAATGATTGAGATAAAATGTTATTTAATTTAATAACAAGCTCCTTATTTTCTTGTAAAACCTATAGCTCCTAGCAATCTCTTTTATTACCTTGTACGAAGGCTTTTTCTGTGAAGATGACGTCTCAAGTAACTTTGTGCATCATGTTTGCTTTCTTCCCACTTGCTGATTATCAAGAAGTTAAATCCACTTGACTACGGTAATGGCAACTTATGAACTTCACACTCTCCGTTATTTTTCTTTGCAAAGTTTTCCTAAGTACCAGATTTTCACTTTTAATCTTGTGCATTCTTTTTGGATTTTATAATTTTTTTTGCTTGAGTGTTGCTGATAGGCTATTGCAAAAGGAGATAAGCATTCATTCTCAATTAACCCTTTCTTAAAATGGACGCTATTCAAGCGAAATAAACATTAACGTCGCTCGCCGTCCTTTCAATGTTTGTTTCGAACGAGGCAAACTCCGGGGCTAATGTGGTTTCTGGGAATTTCTTAATTCTGAATTGTGTGGAGTCTTCTCCTGCCTCTTACAAAAGTTCTTCTTTGTTGATAACAAAAATTTCTCTTAATCCCATTCTTAAAACGAACGCAGCTATTGTTCGGGGCTAAGACCACCTAACGGGGGAAAATCTTGGTGGCAGATGGATGGCGCTTGAAACAAAGGAGCCCCCAAGAAAATAAAGAAGAAAACGCCCAAGACTCTCGTTTCTCCTTGGCTGCCTCCCCATTCGACTTAATACGTTCTTATTGGGAAGTTTTTCACTCCCCGTATAATCAGTTTCAAAAGCGCAGGCAACCTTGCTGATTAAACATTGTCTCATTAGACATCTCGGAGTCCGACTCAGATTAGTCGTTGACGAGTTCCTAGACCCGAAAGCTCTTCATTAGTAAATCAGTCGACGGTTGCGGGTGAAGACTACTGGGCCATGGCCGACAAACTCTATGGCAGGATCGACAGCGAAATTCGCCGGCTCTTCGGAATTTTAAATCGTGCTCGTTAAAGGAGAGGTAAATCACACCGGGATGCGCTCTGCGCAGGTTTTCAAGATCAAATTAAATAAAAGTTGCCGTTGGTAAACAGCTTATAGTTGCCGACAAAAGAGGGCGCGGGAGAGCGATGGTGGCGCCCTCGCTGCGTGGCCCATTCAACCGGAAGTGTTCGTCGTGCAGCGGAAGAGCCGTGAAAGCCCCGCCTCGACGGGGGTGCAAGCGGATTAGAGCGGGCAAACTCGAGCGTATTAAATTCGTTTATCCCAAGAATATTTTTTTTCCTCTCTATCTCTCTCGCTCTCTGCTTTTCCCCTCCTTTTTAACTAGAAAATACATTAACAATATGGAGAGTGTCAACATGTAAGGTCGAAATTAAGTCTTGTCAAAATGAGTTGTTGGCTTAATATAAATATTCTCTTCGAAAACTGTAGTTTGCTTTAGATACTACGTTAAAAGATTTCTTAAGAAAATAAATTTCTTCGAAATCCCTAAATTTATACATGAAAACACTCAAGAACACCTCACTGCCAAACTGTTAACGTAGCATCTCTGTTCAAGTGGTCGGGAAAAGTCGTCGGTTCTTAAAGTGTATATTCAGAAAGAGCTATTTATACAAGTTTTATAAAAATATAGTACATTTAAATTTATTCATGCATAAAGATTTCTTAATTCTAAAGTTTGTGTAAATTTTAAAATTCAAGAAAAACCCGAACACACAAATTTGTACATAAGAAACAAATGATTATAATGTATATAGCTAAGAACAATTTATAAAAAAAGATTTGAAGAAAAAAAAAACAAAAAAAAAAAACCTTCCCACGTATACATGGACTTAATCGAGTTTACAACAACTTGATGAAATGTACCAATATCACCTCCGGGCTGGTCCATCCTGCAGTAAAGATGGTTGTTACAATAGAAGTGTGGATGACTATTGCTGCTCTACTAGAAGAAAACACTGGAGCTGAATCTTCAAGATAATCCACAAACATCATTGCACTGAAGACCAAACTGCGACATAGATTAACGGCGACACAGATGGAAACAGTCGGAATACTCGTCGAAAGCCCAGCTATTCCATTGATAATATGTAAAAAGTTGTAAAATTTAGAAAGTGTCCACAACATTGCCAATTGACTTCATTTCATATAAGGTTACAATAATTTTGAATTTAGAATAATGCCCAAAAACATCAACTCATAAAACAATCACTTGTTTTACCTTTTCGAGTGACCCGCGCCGATCATGAAAACCAAGAGGGGAATGATACAAGCAAAACAAAACAACAAAAAAATAGAGACGGTCACATGATAAGTAACATGGTCACCCAATTGCTGTCTAGATCATGTGATTCCATCTTGTTGATTAAATAGGCCTCTTTTATACTCATTTCTTTAATTGATTTTCCCTTCTCAAAATACGGACTCCCTTCCAATTAATTTTATGTCCCGTTGTGAAACAATGTCTAGCTAAGGCCTATCAATATAATTTAATCGGAACCCGCTCTCATGTTCCTCTACACGTGAATATAGGCAACGGCCTGATTGCCCCACATAATTAGCATTACAATTAAAACAAGGAATTTTATGAATCGAGTTGGAATTTTGCACCAGGTTTCGAAATTCTTCATTATTATAATTTACAGGGTGATTCAATCGTTACTGTGCAGTAGTGCAGTAGTACACTTTGCCTGAGCTGAAGGAGGAAGTCACCACTGAAGTTCAGCAAATCTCACCAGCCATACTGAGCAGTGTTTCACAACATGCAACTGCGTCCTAACCAATGTCGTGAGGCCGGTGGCAAGCATTTCCAGTATCTATTTTGAGTGGATGCCGCCTTCGACCAGCCATTGCACAGTAATGTTTGAGTCACCTTGTAGTTCTTTAAGCTCGAAACAGTGATCCAGTTTGTTAAATTCACTTCCATGATTTTTCTACTTAATAATATGCATATCAACAAATTTTTTGATAGTGTTATTAATTCTAGGTACTATTTGAACTTTTTCATCTATAAAACATTTAATAAAAGGATAAATATTCAGTCTGTCTCAGTCCACTGCAGGACATAGGCCTATTCCACAGGGGAATTTAGTCTAATCTCCCACGCTAACCATACGAGTTGGGAGAAGCATTTTTGAGCTTCTGCCAACTTTATACGACTACTACAAGGTGGTAGTAGCAGCCGGGACCGACGGCTTAACGTGCCCTCCGAAGCACGGAGGGGGGGGGGGTAAGATCTCGTTTCACTAAATGGTCACCCATCCAGTGACTAGCCGTGCTAGAGCGATTGCTTAACTTCACAGAGCTGGCTTGCTCTGCGAAAGTCCCCTAGCCCAGGGCCTCCCCACAAAACATTTTATAATCTTATTTAAAGATGAACCATAGGCAATGGAAACCCTTTTCATCGGCTTGAGAAGCTCGAAAACGTTAAACATGTGATTTTTTATGAGTTGATATTTCGGCATTATTAAATTCAAAATTATTTTAATCTTATATGAAATGAAGTAAATTGGCAATGTTGTGGACACTTTCTAAATTATACAACTTTTTACATATTATCAATGGAATAACTAGGTTTTCAATGATTATTCTGACTGTTTCTGTTTGTGTCGCCGTGAATCGATGTCGCCGTTTTCATGGTTTAAGTTCTTCAGTGCAGTGATGTTTGTGAGTTATCTTGAAGTTTTAGCTCCAGTGTTTTCTTCTGTAGAGCATCAATAGTTATCAACACTTCTAGTGTAACAACCAACTTTAATGCACCAGCCCAAAGGCGATATTGGTACATTCCATCCAGTTATTGTAAATTCGGTTAAGCCCATGTATATTTTTCTTCAAATCTTTTTTATGTATTTTCTTAATTATGAACATTAAAATCATTTATGTTTTTCTACATATACATAAATATTTAGGTGTGTTGGGATTTTCTTGCATTTTAAAATTTACACAAATTTTAGAATTAAGAAATTTTTAAGGATAATGCATTTATGTATTACATCATTTGGAAATTATTACTACATTTGCTCAACTTCTTCTTCGTTAAGGATATTAAGATGAAATTATCATTTTTGTTCAGAAGCAGAATAAATGAATGTTTCGAACTTTAAAAAAATGGGCTTTACAAAGAATATTATGTAATTCAGACATATAAATGAGCCAACGTTCTGTTAAACAGCTTCTTCTTTAATTCATTAAGAAATTATTGTGTTAAGAAAGATTATGGTGGAGAGCACAAAGAGCGGATTTATTAGCCCAGCACAATAATTTACTCTTTGGACTCGGCGAAAAAATAAACATTTAGCTTCTTTTGTTATGAAGAAAATACAATTAGAAAGGGAATAAACAATAATTTCAAAGAAATGCACTTAAAATAAAAATTAAACGTTGAAATTTAATTAAATGCTGCTTCTTTCTATTTACGATACAACAATGTCATACTTAAGAAATGCTTTCGAAACATTGCCTCGCCTTCTCGAATTTTAAACTGAAAGCTTACGAAACAACGGATAGTTTTTAATTTACATAGCTACCTTTCATTAAAAACTTCCTTTTTACAGGTTAAAATGCGGCTATAAAAGAGACAGCTGGAAAAGATGATTTCATATTAAATTCTTTGTCTTTTTTTGATAAGGCATACCAAAGATAGTCAAGAGATTGTCTCACTCTTTAGAAATTTCAAGCTCTTGGAAGGCCAAACCATCTTGCCGTTCACTTTAATAATAATAATAATAATAATAATAATAATAATAATAATAATAATGTAAGATATTCACTGTGTAAAAAGACCTTTACAGAAGGGGCCAAAAGATGAGAGTCGAAGGGAAAGAAGTCTGAACTATAGAGTGGGTAGCCCGACTAAAGCAAGTTGACACGCGTTATCCCATAGAAGGATATTCAACATATTTTTTTGCTCCTGGTAACCTAATGTTATACAATAGCGTTGGTTAATAGGTGCTCTTCGATACTCTCACTCCATTTAGTGTAAACGCCATTATTACGGCCGGTCAGATGGCCGAGAGGGCTAGGGCGTAGGCTTTCTAGTACTCGAGTCCGCCTGGTCGTGGGTTCGAATCCCGGATGTTTGTGTTTGTCCCGGCTGCGTACTGTTATAAATTGTGTAAAAGGCGCAAAATGACCTTAGTAGTCCTTATTACGGATTGAGCCATACCTACGATCCGGTTCTTTCCATTGCTGAGAAGCTCAAGCTACACTTCAGTTAAATACCTCTTGTTGATAACAAGACGACTTACCGTATAAGATTACAAAAGCTTGTTAGTGATTCTGAGCTTCTGAACTCGTTGACTGCACAACTCACTTGATACAAGGCTCAAAATTTACTTTCACCTTTCCAATTTATAACAAGGAATTAAAATAATTTAAACTTTTAATATAGCAGAACATGACTTGGTATCATGCAGTGTTTTAGGGCGCAATTCACAAATTTGAAGTTTATAGAAAGTTTTCCTTTCCTTTGTAATTATACTTGGAACAGTGGGGATAAACTCTGTCCATTTTTCGAGATTATGATTATTCGAGAAAAAACTGAGGATAGGGAACTATAACATTGCTTGGGGAATAGACGATGAGAATAAAATAGAACTGTACCTTTTTATAGCGAAAATGAATAATTCTCCTTTATGAATTAAAATTTAGGGCTGATCAAATCTTAATGTCTAATGCCTTTGACATCGCAAGCAATTGTAACTGCTTTTAAATATGGTTTAATACTAGATAAAAACAAAGACTAATGTGGATTATTACAATGCAAAACTTAATACTAATAACAAGTGAAGAAAATTTTTTTCCAAAAACAACGCTTATGTCAAAATTAGGTACATATAGCGCCATCTCTTGAGCAAACAAACAAACATAAGCCAATTCTATTTCATATTAATCCCCCCCCCCCCGTTTGTATTTTTTGAAAATTTTTTTATATTCATGCATTGTCACCGACTTTACATTTTTGTACAAAATTTTAGTAAGATCGGACTAGTGGAAGGGGTTGAAATATTGATCACAAGATTTCATCCACCAAATATGACCCAAATGGCGAAAGTTATAAAAAAAGGTTTATTCGGGTTATCCATTTGTACAAGTAATTTATTTCGAACTTAAATGAGATCAATCATCCCCTGAAGCAGCTCACTCACAAAAATAATAAGTGGAACTGAACTCCCGAGTCTCAGGCCTTCTTCGTGTAAAGCAAATTTTCAGTTCACTCATTTTCTTTGAGGTGCTCCTGGGCTGCTGACTGATGGAAGCAATTGCTTCCGAAAAGTACTTACAGAATCAGGTTGTATATTTTCAGTCTTTCATTGTTGTGGTTAAAGAATTTATTTTTAGTATTAAGTTTTGCATGTTTTAATACAGTAATGACAATTTCGACATCGTGTTCTGTTGCAGACTCTGAGGATGCAAATAAAGAAATTTCTTAAAATAGTTTTAATTTTTTAATTAAAGATAATTAATAGATAGATTAGCCAACGATTACTATAGAAGCCCTTCACTTATAGCGAAGATTAACATCACGAGGAGAATAATTTTGCCCACTCTTCATTATTTAATATCTTTCAGATTATGTTCTTTCAAAGAACTATAACATTAGAGAGAGTAATCAGGTCAAAACCTATTTTCATTTGAATGACATTTACATTACCTTTAATGAAAAATGGTAGTCAGTTGGCGAAAGATCAGGTGAGTATGCTGGATGATCAAGGGTTTCTAAGGCATTTGCGACTTGCGGCTGAGCGTTGTCATGAAGCAAGATGGACCTTTCCGATTGACTAATGCTGGTCATTATTGTTGAAGTTTCTGGTGCATGTAGTCAATTTGTTGAACTTACGATTGGGCAGTAATGGTTTTAGTCAATAAACTTCGTTTGGTGCAACTTGGACACCCACTTATTGAGCTTTTTCACCTTTCCAATTTTCTTCAAGTGGCGAACGACTTACGAATGGTTTACTTTGAGCTCGTCGGCAACTTCTCGTGTGGATTTACGCGGCTCGACTTCGAATGATGTCTTCAAATGGTTGTCGTCAACTCTCGATGGACGGCCGTGACTATCCTCATTTTCAAGGGCGCTACGGAATTTTTTAAACCACCTGCGCGTTGTACGTTGAGAAGCTGTTCCGTCACCCCATACTTTGGTGACATTTCGAATCGCTTCAGCAGCATTATAGCCAAGTTGAAACCCGTGCAATAAAATGATGCGTATCTCTTGTGTAGACAACATTTGCAAAATTGGTCTAATCTTTCACAACGTAAGGCGTTTGAACAAGTTTTTAGCATCAGCTTAGAGAGAAGAACTACAGCTTTAAAATGTTGTTTCACATGGCTGTATTAGTCGACTCACTTACTTCTTCGATATAGGGTGTATCAGGTTCGATGGTCATAAAGTATCTAGCGTGATCCTTTGCATGATTACAAACTTAAAGTTCCTATTCGAAAATGTCGAAAACTAAAAATTTAAATTGCGTCGTTACGTCATTTATGAACTTTCCGCACCAGCAGTTCATTAAATTCAAAGAGGCGATTATAATTAAATCGGCGGCAATTGTTGAGATTAAATGACGTTTTCGACAGGTTTTCAGCAAACTTCGCGTGATGTTTAGACCCTTAACATTTGAGTTTTGAACATTTCGCATAAGGAACTTTAAGTTTGTCATCATGAAAAGGATCACGCTAGGTACTTTATGACCATCTAACCTGATACTCCCTGTATATTGCAATCGGCCATTAATTTTGCACCAATCAAATGTTAATTCCTGCTGTAAAAGTAAATTCACTATATTTGCATAACTTAAGTACAGGTCTTTGGTTTCAAAAACAATAAAGCCTTCAATGTTTGCGAGATCGTAGCTATTTAAATCGACGTTGTCAAGTCAACACAAAGCAACAAGCTTGACAGATTAATGCTGCACTCCATGTGTCAATTTTATATGACTTATTTATTAGCTTGTTTGGAGTCCTTCCCCACTTAAAAAAACTATTTTCAAATATAATGTGATTCTATCCTAGAAATTGATGAAAATTTGAGTTGAGTGAAAACCCCATTCAAAAATCTCTTGTTACTCTTATTGTCATGGACGCATTTTTGAATAACAAATTGGTGGATGGATCTCGGAGAGGAAATATTTCATCTAACGTGAGAATAATGAAAACCGATTAAATAGCTAACAATGCCTGTATGGAATCGATCAAGCTATTCATTTATGTTAAGAAGAAAACGTCAAATTCTTTTGTTTCTGTTAAAAGACTTCACAAATCTCATGTGTCAAATTAAGAAAATAAAATTTATCATAAATTTCTTCATATTATTAGAATATCTTTAAGTCACTTACGAATTGTTTCTTTATATCCTATGAATCATAAATAAATTTTACTTTGAAGCCGAATTATGGAAATCATGGATTTCACAGAATCCAATATCTTTTCATTGATTTTAAAATAGTCCTGACGGCTTGAATTCCATAAAATCTTGGGGGTGGTGAATTTTATGTTTGCAATAGCTAAAGTCAAATTAAAAATAATAATAATTCAAAATTTATGTATTTTTTTCAATTCTGTTAAATTTTAAAATTATAATTAAACTTTAAAATTTTAAAATAACTGTTAGCATTACTCTAATTTCAGTTAAATTACTCAAATATATGACTTTGTTGGCATTACTTTCGGAAAAATCACGTTATTGATTCAGGTCAGTTCTTTGTTCGTAAAATACGTTCAGTAAGTCCAAAAATTAAGTTATTGATGAATGCGATTGTGTGTAGAAGAAACATATCGGCCGCTACATGACATGAAATCTTCATTTAAATATTGATTGACACTTTATTTGACTCTCGACGACGCTTTTATTCGTCGATTCCCACTTTAAAAAGAGCACAGTGTAATTTCGAAAGTCATTTATTCCTTCACTGAAATCCACATTTGGATATGGAATTGAAAATTTATTTTATTTCAACGATGTTTTGAACCTTCAATATTATAATTCTGCTTGTCTTTCGCGCATTACGCTTGAGCCACGGATACAAGCAGCGCCAGCCAAAGCCACCAGGATTTTTTTATTAGTAGGGCGCTTATTATTTACTATCGTAACTTGAAAACGACTTAACTTTTTCACGTTCTGTTTTCACCAATCGAGATGTATGAAACAGACCACGTTCGAATGGATGTCCCCTAAAAATTTTCAATGCTAACATATGGCATGTAATATATCAAACCACTTGTAACGGCGTGTCATGAATGAATATATTGAGTAATAGTATCATATTCTAAAAGTACTATATGGTTCTTTTGGAAGATTTCAATGCTTAGACAAGGCATGTAATATATCAAACAAATCGTAACGATGTAATATGAATGATATAACGCTGTTGATGTCTCGCTGCAATAACACGAAAATGTGCTCTTTTTATCCGCCATAGCGGTGAAATCATTTTTCTTTTAAAATATAATTATATTCTCGCAACTGTATTTTCCTTCATACAAAAGTTAGCCTGTTCCGAACTATAGAACAAAGATATTTTTAAGTGGCGTTGGTCAAAGCTGCCTAGAAAGTGAATGGTCAGTTCGAGCAATGGTCATATGATGTGAATGGCCATGTGATCAAAGGAGGGGAAAGCTTGATGCAAATGATGCTCGATCATTATGCTAATTTTACGTGCGGATACAGATCATTTTAGTAGCTTGAACTATTCTTTCACAACATATTGTAAAGGATGCATGGATTGCTAATACTTTCTTTACGTTTAGAAGCGATCCTTCATGTTTAGGTCATATTAAAGATAACGACATTGAAATTTGAGGAAGATAATTTGCATTAAATGAATTAAAGAATACCTCAAAATGGGTCCATGAGGTTTTAATCCTACGCCTTACCTCAGATGTTAAATTATTGATGAAATATAAGAATTTTCTTTTGATAGAAAATGTCAACTTCAAGATCTATTAATATTAATTAAATATCAAAAATCTGACGTAAAATGTGCTTATTCAAATAATATCAACACATACTCTATGTATATGTAATGTAAACAAAATGTACACCACTGGAGAACCCCATGCTCGCCAATAGATGGGTCTGGCAAAAAAGTTCTGATCCGGTCCCACGCTGACTAGATCCGGCGCTGCTGTAAGGGCCAGAGTAACGGGCCGTCGCGTCCAATCCACCTATCAGGAAAAGCCTCATCAAGGAAGTTACAAATAAGTAGTTCCCTATATGGCAATGCACCATCTTATTGGAACACGTTGTATAGGGATCGATGACATACTTTCCTGGTACCATAAAACACACTGCCCTTTCTTCTGAACTGAGCCATTTACACGTTCTTGCTATCGCAGCGCTTCCTATAGCAGCTTAGCCACTACCCATTGTATAACCAAGAGAAAAAATCTTCATGAGTTAGTCTTTCTCTTGAGACCAGCTATACGCCTGTAACTGTAATAGTTTTTGGGTAATAACATTTTTCAATGATATTCACCCTGTATTATAAAGTACGTTATATGCATAAGATCCCATTATGTGTCCATCCAAATAAAAAAAAAACATTCTCAATTTTTCTTTGCCCTGTTTTACGCTAAAGCTCTAGTTCCCAATCTGGGGGTCGCCGAGATTATTTGTATTTTTATTTGCATTTATTAAATACCGAAAGGTGTTTTATGCAATTACTGGGGGGGGGGGGGGGAGTCAGTCTGTCTCTCCGGTTGTAACTCGATTTTCTCGAACTGTATAAAATGTTTTTAAACTCTTTTTCCCCAATCGATAAATACAGTTCAAAATCGGTACAACGGCAAGTGCTCTAATGTACTATTATGACACAACCTAAAACTTTCAATGCTAAGATATAGTAAGTAATACTTCAAACAACTCATAACGATGAGCTATGAGCGAATATAACGTTATTGAGTACGTTTTGCCAATCGATAAATATGGTTCGAAGATTGTCGAAATTGGTTAAATGGTACCTGTTCTAATGACACCTTTATGGTACCATTGGAAATTTTCAGTGCTAAGATATGGCATGTAATATATCAAACGACTCGGAACGATCTGTCATGAACGAATATTTAAGTGTAATTAATTAGTACGAATATGGTCATTCATTGGAACCTTTTCTAATGTTTTTAAAAATGATTCAAAATATTTGGAAATATTCAGTTTCGGCGATTAGATTAGCGTAGTTCCGGTACTTGGTTATGTCATTCATTCATGGGTTTTTTTAATAGGAAATTTCGAATAAAATTATTTTTTTATTCAGATATGAGATGGGGGATCGCAACTTAACCGCAAACTTTTAGAAAATAGTTGGAAATCACTGCGCTAAAGAGATTGGTATGGTATATCTCGTAAATCTAGTCAGGTATAATTAACGTAATAGGAAAACTAGAGTTAGTAAATTGAGATTATTACGTGTACCTTATAATGGACATCATCTATTAAATTCCAGTAAATGAAAATAATTTACTAAAATATGTGAAACTAAACAAAACGTATCTTGTATATCGAGTTGGGTAAACAGAAAATGCTGAAATTTTTGTTGAATCAATGGAGATTATTGAGATAGTGATCATGATTTTCTGATAAAAATTCATGGCAACATGAGTCATGTTTTATAATATCATACATGTCGACATCGGATACGAAAAAAAGAAGTTTCGAGGTGTAACTTTCAAGTTAACCTTCGAGGATTACGAAAGTACCCATAAAGAAAAAGAAAAAAAAAACACAAAAGAATTCATTTTTCATGGATGCATTCTTAGAGTTACGAACCTCGATATAAGGATACCTGGTAAATTATAATACGCTTATAAGGTTACAGAGTGTACATTCCCGTTTCACTTAATCTATCTTTCGTAACTCCGGATCGTAACTTCGAGGATATCCTTATAGCGAGTTTCGACTGTATTAGGAATATTTAGTCCAACCCGTATGTAAGCAATCAGCAAGTGGATCATCATAAAAGCGACATTAAATTTTCACAATGACATAAGCATTGTTAACTTTTAAAAGTAATTTCATTTAATATAAGCCTGTAGAGTGCTTGAAATCGCTATCGATATCAATTTCAGCGGCAGATCTTATTCCATGTTGCCTTAGTGGGACTAACGAGACGAGAATCTGCGGGTGAGTTCGCGTTGCTGTCGAATGGTTGGCGGTGAAGATGCAAGTAGCGATTTTCTATCAGATAAGGGGGCGACGGGTGATTAGCGCGGCTGGCGCCTCCATTTAAATGCAGTCGTCCAATGACATGATCGTCGTTTTTCTTATAGGACTTAAGCCTACGAGGAGCTAAATGAATGCGAACAGGCAGAACAGAAGGGATCATGAGGGAGCGAGTTGGGGAAATGGTAAAGGGAGGTGGGAAAATTGAACATAGGTGTGAATGGCTCAGATGTTGCAGAAAAGACGACCTTTAACCCTTTCCCTATGGATTGACGCCTCGTGATTGCGGTTCTTCAGCAGGAAGTAGAAAAAGGGAAGAGCTTTTGAGTTGTCGTTTGCCGCCAGCCCATCAGCTGGCGTTTTGAAACGCCACAACTGACACCCTCAGTTATAGGACACGCTTTTCCGTCACTCCGTTTTTGATACGATGACGTAAGAAGGAGGGCTTTTTTTGGAGGGGTGTGGGTTTTTAATGGGGGATTCTTTTTAAACGCTCTTGTGTGTTGTATAACAAAACTTGTTACTCATCATCAGTCCTCGGAGCGTAGGAAAAAGGAAAACGGTGGGGTAGGAAGGGGAAGAAAACGAGAGGAGGCCACAGGCACTGCCTACAACAAAAGGTTTTGGAGAGCGTGGAAACAGTGCATCGAGTTCTGGTTTGGTGGTGACGGGCTTCTTGATGAGAAGCAAAGGGCCGTAACGGGTTAATCATGGCCCATCACGAGAAGCACGAAACGATGGCAGGAAGAAAAGCGGATGACAGAGATAAAGAACTGAAAAACGAGGCTTCTTCATTTCGTATCGTTCAAGGCTTCAACATGAAGATGAGTTAGTCGTAGTTATCGGAATTTTTTTTTCTTCTCAAGTTGCAGCTGAATAGGGTTTAATTGGCTCTCTGAATGAAAAGCCCGGGGACAAAATAAAAAAGAGAGAGGAGGGAAGAGTCGAGGTAGAGAGCGATAGCACCAAAAGATGGTCTCGATTAATACTTTTCCCAGGATTTTCACGAATCCTAATTTATTCATGAATCTCTTTTCAAGCAGCTAATAGGAAGAATGAGCTATGATTCACAGTGAATGCCCCCTGCGCCTCTCGTGTAGAAGGGTTTCGCCGAAAAACGTTCAGTGGGGAGCCATTGCAATGTACGAACCACTCACATGTACATCATTATACTTGAAACCCTTTCTGACTTTGGGCGATCAATTTGTAGATCACTCTAAACTTCCATGTAGGTAAAAAAGGGATAAACCGTATTTTTATCCTGGGGAAAAAGTTTAAAGTGAAGTTTGTATCTGCATTGTGTATATTAAAAATGTAAGCCGTATGGCCAGTGTTTCATCGAATATATCTTCACATTCCATTCGTAAATTTTCATGAAGAAAATCGATGGGGAACAGCTCCATAGCAAGTATGCTCAATTGTGGAATACACTCTCCTTGTAGAATATATTAAAAATTGGTCATTTTACTCAATGTAGGACAACTTTTGTTGCTGGACACCAAGTGCAATTTCCTAATTGCTTATGTACTCTAAAGTGTAGAAAATTTCCCTCATTCTTTGTTCCTATGAACAGGACATGATAGTTTGCAGTTTACCATTTTCCGGTGAGGATATGTATCTTTTTAGTCCGTGTATAGTTTAAAAAAATCCTATGGATCAAAAGTAACACCTGTGAATATTAAAGTCTACAAAAAATAAGCATAAAACTTTTAGGAGTAGTTTTATGAGATTTACGATTATACTGTAAATAACGTTCACAAATTTACCCCATAAATGTGGCTCCTCTTCATGTTCTCCTTATGATCCAAAAGTCAGGATATAGATAATTTTTTGTGAGAGCGAGGTAAAAATTTGTATGCATCTCCAAAAAAGTACAGAATAAGCAGAAAAGTTGAATTATTATTTCCTAATTCCTTTCAGTGGACGCGTAGTCAGAGACGAGCAAACAAAGGCGGCGTTCTGGGCAGAATCACATAGAGACATCCGCACTGTCACCTTATCTTCCTAAAACTCGCAGTCGTTTTGTTAACTGAACATTAAAAGAACAATAAATTAATCCCCCCGAGCAGGGTATAGGAAAGTAGCGGAAGCTCTGAGATCATCTATTTTTACCCATTTATCTGCACTTTTTAACCATCCCAATTTTTTAATCAAAATATTTTGTTCCCGCTAACTCCCACTTCCGTAACTCCGACCCCAGTGATCCAATCAAAACTAAACTGAATAGTGAAGTAGTACATGCGAATTTCATCGTTCTACGTCAAAACTAGTAGAAAATATGAAGGGGACAGACAGATATTGTGAAACCAATGTGTGCTCCATTCTTCCGCCACTTAATAAAGAAGCTAGACTAAGAAAGTGATACGGTAAACTAGTTTTAACCTTTTTTGAAAACCTTAGAATATGTTCCACTGAATCAAATTCGACCATCATCGAACTGTATTTATCCATTGTCAAAATCGTACTTATTAACTTTATATTCACTCATAGCTCGTCGTTACGAGATGTTTGATGTATTACTTGCTATATCTTCGCCTTTAAAATTTTAGGGGATGTCAAACGTGAAATTGTATCGGTTTCGACCATCTTCGAACGAACTGGTTCATGCACAGAACCATATTTATCGATTGTCGCTCATAGCTTGTCGTTAAGAGTTGTTTGATGTATTACTTACTATATCTTAGCATTGAAAATCAGTAGTGGGGTACCAGAATGATGCTATTACAGCATGTACTAATATACCAATTTGGATTATCTTCGAAATGGTTCGTGCGATGAATCATATTTATCGATTGGCGAAAAAAGATTTTGAAAAACTCTGATACGCTTCAAGAAGATTGAGTTACAGGCGGACAGACAGACAGACAGACAGGCATGCCCCCCCCCTTCCCCAGTAATAGCATAAAGCACCATTATCCGACTTAATAAAGACAGATAGTCCGCTTGTGCCGAGCGCCTGATTCAAGAAAAACATCGTATATTCCAGATGAAGACTGCATGACTGTTTTCTGGACAGGAAAACAGACACAGAAGATTGCATTACTCGAAGAAATTGAGAACCCCGGAAAATTACTGAATAACAAGGTCTCATTTGAAAGGGACGCCATGCTGGATTTTCTTAGCGATTTCCAGGAGGAAAACACACCGTCGAGACGCCATAGGACAACTTTTCTTAGATTACCGGTAGCCTATATTTTTTATTGTAGATCGTACTCCTTTACATATCCTAACTTTTGGATCATACCCAAGTGTCCTTAGTAGCGTCGTTCAAAATTCAGTATATTCTCCTATAGCCTTCTTGAATTTATCTAATGAACGTCAAAGATATGGTCTTTGAGGAATATCCTGTAGCTCTGGTACTTCCACGATGGCTTTTGTCTTAATAACCTCAACAGAATGCATCTACCGAATGCTTGCAACCTCTTGAAATGGAGATACGTATTCGCTTACGCACGTGGAATCTTGTATTCATATTGAAATTTGTATTACTGGAAAGTTCTACAACTGTTGTATGTCTCCAAGGTTATTCAGCTCCTGAATCTATTTGGAATGTTCTGGAAAATATGTGAATTTAAAAATAAGCAAAGCTTATGGGGAATAATAACTGTTTTCTATACTTTTGAGATATAAGCAATTAAGAAGTAGTGCTTCCCAAAAACAAAGAATTTGAAGAATCTTCAAAATGGATGTTGATTCCATTTTAATGAGGTGTCATTTAATATAGGTAACTAAAGCTATTAAATTTTCTCTAAATTATAATCACACAGTTAATGAAAAAATTATAATGTCAAAGAATATATTAGGCTTAAATATTCAACTATAGCGAAATCGAATGCGGCAAGATAATTCCATTTACACCTTGAAATATTAATTTTGCTATCATTTTAACTGGCTTCAAGTATAAATTAAATTTATACTCTAGTTTCATGAAATTCAATTCTGTGTAACCGAATTTCTAAAATTTTTCGGGAGATGCCAATCGATATATATGTTTGAAGAGAAACATTACTTTAAATATTCACATATTTTAATTATTTGTAAATAGTCCGTTCATTTTAGATTGCCACTTCAAACGCAAAACATTATGTTATGCACTGAAATGTAGATTCGATATCTATATATCAGTTAAAGTATTTATATACATTTATGTAAGTGCATTTGTTTTAATGATTTTTTTCTAAGTTATAACGCCAAATTATAAAAATTTTAGAGGGACTATTTTTTTTTTGCCTACCCGTTCAGGTGGAAAGAGAAAGCGGCCGTAATCGGCTTGGAATGGTCAATTCTCTTCCGTATGAATGCCTAATACTTGCTATTCTTGTTCCTTCTCTTAAGAATATAAATAAATAGTAACTTATGAATGGTCCAAGCATTACAACACACTCACTAATTAATAACTGACAAGAGAATCCCTCGAACATGTATGTCACAGATTTCCACCAAATTGAAGTCTGTTACTCATCTGAAGCTACTATAAATGCTTGCAAAATAAGAGAATGCAAAATTTTGTTTCTTTCAAAATAAACCGCTGAAACGAAAAAATTTGAGCACACATAGCCATACAAGGACTCCATTGTTAAAGCGGTCTATGTGTAGTTATGCGCTTAACGGAACTTCTTTCTTCTACTTCTCTGCAATAAGCACGAGTCCACTTCACATGAAATCAATGGAAGTAGACAGCAGCAGGCGACAATTGAATGGCTTCTCAAGTTTCTAAACAAACTTAGTATTTAAAAATAGATTATTACAATGAGCTAATTGCCTTCCAGTAAAAAGTGTGTATAGTAATTAATAACCATTTCCTTAATTTATTATTTCATTTTATTAAGTAATTCGTAATCAAACATGGGTCTGGCTTCATGTGCAACGTCGAGTAATACGTTGCGTTGGTGAGGGAGTAGGTATCGCGGTGCTTTATAATTTTGAATAAGAATAGTATTCATGGATGCTTACCTCATCTTATAAATTATTTTGAGACGAATTATTGTACAGTAAAATTAAGATTTTATGCTTAATAACAGTGCTCTAACTGCAATTCTTTGGCGACCGCTGCTAACAATTTTGCTTCCCCTCTTACCGCCATATTTGTTGAACTCTGCATTTCCGGAGTGCTCCGCTGCCGCGCAAAGCTGTCGCTTCCACGGTGTGCTTGCGCGCAAAAAAAAGTGCATGGACAGGCTATGTGGAATTCCCTTGTGAGTAAGGTTTTGTTGATTTTTTTTGTGAAATGTGTTATTTGATAATAGTTAGATAGATAGCCGGCTCGGTGGCCGAGAGGGTTAAGGCACAGGTCTTTCCGATCTCGACACCAGCGAGTCGCGGGTTCGAATCCCGCCTAGGGCATGGATGTTTGTGCTTGTCTCGTTCATAATCGTTCTTTCATCGTCATTAGGGGATAGTACAATAGACCTGAGGTCGCAGTGCTTGGTTCATTGACAACCACCCCTTTTCAAATTCATAGTCATAGATAGATAGATAGACAGATAGATCGATAGCCACAAAGAGTGGCGATTGCATATTACTAAGTCACTCTTTGCCGTTGGATATGAACGCCAAAAACCCATTGCTCACATTTAACACGAAAAAGGAAATTTTCGACTAATTTGGAAAAAGGCACAAAAAGTAGCAACATATTGGAGCTCTTAGCAAATCTTTACCAAGGAAAACCCGATTATTTAACCTAGAGAAAAAAGATTAGGAAAAAATATGTTAATTATTGAGGTCACAACGGGGACAAATGATTCATAACCAGGATATTTTGACTTCGTTCAAAATGGCAGCAGATACATTCGCTTCACTCATCGTCTCTGAAACCGTCAATGAAAAATTTGATTCTAATCTTTGCCGCTATTACGATTTACGTGGTTACAAAAAACGTAGTGCCCTTTTATAACGAAGAATTCTTCATTTTTTCAACCATGTCAACCAAAAGTTGCATAACCGTCTATCTAAGAAAAGAGCGTGCGTTATAGCTATAAAAATGTTTATTTCCGGAAAAAGAGAAGACAGACTCCAGATAAACCTATATATGTAAAGTGGCGCTAGCATATTAGTAAGTGGTCCAATCGCCGTAGTTGTTAATACAGGCTTGACATCTCTGAGACTTGCTATCTACTAAGCTGACAGCGAACTCTAGAAATAAAGAGTTTCAAATCTGTCGAATTTGTCGAGTCAGCTAGTTCAAACATCAGGTGCCTTCCCTGCGAAACTTATGCTTCATGTAAGCTCTTATTTTTAATAGGGTTAGCATCAGGTGACTGAGACGGCCAATCTAAATGTGCAAGTTCGTGTTGTGCCTTCCATTGCGTGCACAGTCTAATACGATGTTTCGGGTCTTTCCGTTCAAACTTCGAACAGATAGTAACGGACTATTTTTGTAAATTTGGGTCATTCTTTGAGAGTTTAGGTTTCCTGTACAGATGCGCAAATTTCAAATTTGAGAAGCTCTTCCTCACGTGGACCTTCACAGGGTGTTTAGTTGGGCGCTAAGTTCTGTTTATTGGGGATGAAGATGGTCGGCGTGGAGAATCGCGTGACCAAAACGAGGATTCGTCCGAGAAAACGACATTGCCCAGTCACGATCCCTATTTTCCTGTGCTCATTGGAGACGTTTCTTCACATGGTTTTCAGATAGGAGAGGTTTCTTCACCGTACTCCGCCTTTTTATGTTTTGCTCCCGCAAACCACTTGTTATTGTCTCCAGAGACAACTTAATATCTTTACGTTTAAGTTCTTCCTGTCCTTCCCACAAGGTTTTTTGTGGATTCTTCATGAAGGTCTCTATGACCTCCTTGTTTTGTTGCTTAGTGGTCTTTCTTGTTACGCCTCGTTCCGGTAGGTCATCGGCATTTTTGTGGTCTTCAAAATGCTTCTCTCACTCCCTTACAAATGCCATTATTTTCTTTTGTAGGTGTAGTGGCTGTTTGCAAAATTTTCGGACCTTTCGCATGCGAGCATAAGAAAACTGCTTTGAACCATTTCGCACATTTCCTGTTTCCCAGTACTAAAACTCTTTGTATTCGAATTAGTCTACTCTTGCAGCCCGCAATACAGGATATGATAATGATGAATCCTATGTCATGATAACGATTGTTGCTACAAAATTTTTCCACTCTCTATTGCCAACAAAATTATAGCGTACATTTCAACTGATCAATAAGCAGTTGAAATAAATACAGCAAAGTTGAGTGCATGGAAGGCGCCATGTTGGCAATATGGATGGACGGAATGAATCTTGGATGCTTGTAAGGCCCCCCCCCTCCCCCCATTTCTGTTTTGTACTGTTTTGGCTGGATTCCGGTAAGTAGAGATAGACAAGCAGAAAGACACTGTTAATAGAATATAGATAAATATATTTTAGATTTTAATTACCTGAAATTATAGCGTCGTTTTTGTTTTTCTTTTATTTGGGCAGCCGTAAAAAAATTTTCTTGAACTTAATTGAAATTAATGAATTCGGCCTGTGAAGCAATTAAGATTAAAGAATAACCCTTGCTTATGCAAACTCTTAATTTCCTATTGGTATAATACATTTTCGATAACTGATTACTATCTGGAGAGATGTCAAAAGCAACCATTTTGCCCATGCCTCTGACAAGGAATTTGGCCTCAAGGAAACGGGAGGAATCCAAATTTGTTTCTCTGATTTAATCAGTTGAGCACATCTCGAAAGATGGATCTGGCGAAATAATTCACGGTGTCTATCAGGAAAGGCTTCGGATGCAAGATAGATTTGCTCAAGTACGATTTCATTATTCCCGATGCGTAATCTGAGCATGAAAAAAACACGAACAAATTGTCTGATGGCGATCATTCATTTCAACAAGAGAGCAGAAAATATATCTATTGCTTCCTAGCAAAAGAAATGATTTTTTTTTTAAAAAATATCATTTCATATCAAAAAAAAAGAAGTAAAAATCACCTTTTGAGGAAGGGAAGAGGAAATGGGTGAGTATGTGTGGGTTCCGCTTATCATCAAAATGGAGGAATGTTATAAATGAAGATGCTTTTCTCTTTTCCGATGAAAAATTACCTGAGATGTGCGTTGTGCAGATAAGAACAATTTGTACTTCGTCGAATATCGTTGGGAAAATTTCCATTGATGAGGAGAAATCATTTCGAGAGAGGGGAGAATCTGTCTGTTAAATGAACGAGAAAAACGGCAGAGTATGTCATTTATTTGAGATAAAGGAAACCATTTCAGATACGTTTGCGAATTCAATTTCAATGAACTATTATTTCATTTTCCATAACCTTGAAAACTAACTAAACAAAATGGCGTGCATTCATTTTTGCGTGACCTTTGTAAAATTTTGTTTCCTAACATAAACAGGTACAGGAAATTGATATTCTCAGTTTTTCATTCTAGAACTGTGTTTCCTTTCAATTTCCGTAATCAGTAGGCGTAATTTAATAATCATGACTCTCCACTGCGAAATTAGAAAATAATTATTTCCTTTATTTTTTGAACTCGATATGTTAATTAGGAAAATCTAAAACGAAGAGATTTATTTATTAGGAAAAAAATAATTTCTAAAATCTTTTATTATTTAATTAATTCCTTATGCAATATTTTTCTCATAATGCACTAATTAAGATAAATTTATTTTTCAGAATACTTGATGACTTCTCAATATCGAATTTCAAATGACTTTTATGTTTCGCTTCTGCTTTAATTAAAGACGAAACTTTTTCCAAGTTATACCATCGAAAAATCAATAAATTTTATCAATCCTCTTCTCATCACTATCGTTTATTATATGGCAAAATTTTTGTTTGTTGTAAACCGATCAATTTATTTTGAAATCTCATCCTCGCTTCGTTATTTATTTATAAAACTGAACAACTTAGAAATATGAAATCACGTTGAAATATGAAATCACAGTGAATTCACGTTAGCCTCCTCCTCAGAATGCTAACGCAACTTTTATGTGGAGGAGGCTTTCTTTATACCATTGAATCCATTTGCGCATTATTTTGGATCTGTAATTCAGTCGGTTGCATCTAATGTGAATGGAGAGATCAAAGAATAAGATAATAAAAACAAACTGCTTTCACATTTAATTACATGCCAGGATGGCAAGTTTTATGCTTTAATTTATTTTGGAGAATATTTATGAAGAACTAGATGGAACCCGCCAAAATTTGACGGTAAACAACTGTCCATCTTATTATTAATATCCGTCCCTTTAATTAAAAAATAAATAAATACAAAATCATCACAGCAACAAATAGAATAATAGAGCAGCTTAAAAGCAGAAAACGTTGCACGATTCCATGCCAGTTAAAGGAACAGCCTTCTACCACGCCTGCGCAGAAGACAATTTTTGTAAACAGTTTTTTCATATTACTACGCATGCGCTTAAAGCAATTTTTAATTGGAATTATGGACACAAAGACTAACTTTGAAAAATCTACAGGTTAAGATCTTTCATTTAAGACCAAAATGAAGTTTAGAGATGCAGTAGTTTTCGCCAACGAATTTAAATTCGCAATGGTTTATTTTCTAATTCGAACAATTGAAATACAAAAACGGATACCGCGAAATTATATCAAAAATAGTTCATTTATGGACGAATTTATATACAGTACAGGGTGGATATAATTTAAGAGGAGGTGTTTAGAACTGTATGTCTAAAAAACTATAGGTCAAATGCAACCATATTTCATGTGCATATATTCCTGACCATGGGATTTCGATTTCTTAAATAAATAAATAAATAAATAAATAAATAAATAAATAAATAAAAATAGTTCAAAATTCCCGCTAGGGTGACATTTGACGCTAACATCGCTGCAATGTGCATATTGGATAGATAATCAAATAAAGGCGAACTTTAAACAGAAGTTAAGAAACAAAACGCAAAACTTTATTAGCAATTAAGTGAGGTAAAAAGACCTGCCGTGAGGTTTAGTTGTCCATAGGCTACAAGTTCGCCACATGCGATGTAATAAATATTACACAGAAATACTGCATTTATTGCTTTGTGCAGGTAACCAATACATAAAGCAAAATTAGGTAGAGTTTACAGTAAGTGCCCTCCATCTCCCTGCTGTAAACCGTACATTCGATGGACAATTCTCTCGACGGCAGAACAATACTGACTTGGATACAGTTGTCGCACTTGTATCGTAACCCGTTCTTTTAACAGGGTTAAAAGAACGGGTTTTTGTTAACCACTCTATGTTCAATTTTTGTTTTATTTCAGGGTTTTTGTGTTCGTCCTTCTTTTCTTCTACATCTGTCATTAATTTTATACTACAGAAAAAATTTTTTGTAACACAGATATTGAGATTAGAAAAATTGCATTAAATGTGAATCCATTCTAGCACTGATCTACTTTGGTTAACAATTAACAAAATTTTTATGTTATTAATTTAAAAAAAAATTAAAATAATTTTAGGTTAATAACATAACAATTGGCTCCAACGTTTTTGTTACACTTGCCCCGGAGCGACGCCAATTTGTTTGAAAAATGAGAGCTTTTGAACCAATTCGTGAAACTGAAACCCCTTTATCTTAAAAAACGCGATGATATATAATGATTTTAATATTTTATTTTTTTATATCCCAAATCAAACGTTTATTAACTTCTTACATACTTAAACACTAAGTGCACGTTGAGAAGAACAATTCTCCTTAATTAAAACTAATACCGTTTAAGAATTACATATGTGTATTTCTAATCACTCAACTGATTTTAGCATCTCTACAGGGTTAATTTAAATGATGAGTTATGACTTCCATCTTAGAAAAACTTCAAATTTAAAGGTCGTTTAGTTCAATAAAGTATTTTGAAACCTCTGGATAATACTCTTACGTCGACTTCTTAAATAAATGACACTCAAACGTTGTAGACACTCCAGATGAATCACACACAGTTACCAAACTCTGGTGGCTTCTTTTTCAAATGGTGACAAGCTCTGGTGGTAAAAGTTGAAAATAAAATATAAAATAAAAATGGAACAACGTCGGTTCCTTCAATACTTTCCATTATCTCTACAGGGTGTTCGGAAAAAGTAGGGTAATAATTACAGTGTGATTCCATGCATCAATCTCAGCAAATAGTTCCTTATCAAAAATGTCTAAAACTCAAAATTTAGGGTCTTAAAAAATGGTGTCGCTACGTCATTTATGAACTTTCCGTAACCTACTAAAAAGACAGGCCGTAGCATTGAAAATTTGCCTGACGAAAATAGATCTAGCAACAATGTAACCTTCATTGTTTCCATTTTTGATTTTAGCAATCAGTGTTTTTTCGTTTTTTGAAAACAATAGAGAGTGTTTTTTCTTTTCGTTACGATAAATTTTTCATACTAAAACCTTTCACTTCCGTTAAAGTTAGACGATTCTCATATGTTACGAAAAAAATTTTCGATCTCGTTGGCAAATGTCGATTGTATAACGAGATCCTCGTTCATGCGCAGTTTGTGCATAGCGAGAACATCCGGCCAAAAATCCTCCATCTTAGTTCTCTCGCTTAGTCGAGTGCCTGTTTGTGCCTTGTTATCCGGGCCGGCCAGGTAGCCGAGAGGGCTAGGGCGTAGGCTTTCTAGTTCTCGACTCCGCCTGGCCGTGGGTTCGAATCCCGCCATTGGCATGGATGTTTGTGTTTGTCCCAGGCTGCGTACAGATATAACTTGCGTAAAATGGCTAAATTTCTAGAACACCCCCCACACCTTGTTATCCGTCAACATGAGTCAGTTAGCAACCAGTTAACACCCCTCAATGATCTATTTATGGATCCCTTTGAGTACTTTTTACTCCGCCTAGAGTAAAACAGTTGAATTTAGCGTACTTGCTATATTTCCTAACGTTAAAAACTTTCGTTTCTGACATTAGATGGCGCCACTTGTACCCTAGTATTTTATCTCGTTGATTATTTCGATTCGCATTCGATACGAAAAAAAACCACAAGATTGCAGATTTGCCGTTAACGAGAAAATTTTGCACGAGCACATTGCTTGAATATTTCCTAATTGATTTCTCGTAACCAAAAAGAAACTGTCTAATGAATTTTGGATTGTTGCTAGACTAGGTGACTTTTCAGCTCTGGGCCTGTCTTTCTTATTTTTAAAGCTATTGCTTTGATTTTCCGGTCATCTCTCCTTATTACTTTGAGTAGTACACAAGTCCTTTTCTTTTTATAAATAAAGTTGTCGGTTCTGTATTTTTTCCGTATATAAGTCAGTTTCTTGAGCATATCCAATTACCGTAGCAACTTCTCGTTGTGATTTTCCTTCTTTAATCAGCTTTATCATAAACATTTTCTCTTATTCATTGTATTCTTTTTTTTAGGCATTTTGAGTGTCAAAAAACAAGTAAAACGAGGAAATTATTTGCATCTATAAAGCCTCCATATCTATCTCCCATGTAATTGTAATGGGCAATCCCATTGAAGGTTTATTCCATTGTTAACAATAGGGAACAAATACTTATTTCCATGAAGTCACTTGAACAAATACTTTTTTTTACCTTCAGGGTCTTCAAATAATAGTTGTTTATGATCCCTTATTTTTACATTATGGACTGCTCTTTTTTTCTACAATATTTCCAAAAGCAATGGAATAAATTACAATATAAAAAACTTCTTTATTTCTTCTTTATTTTTATTTTTTATATTCAATTATATCTCAGCTCATTTACAAATACTTATTGCCAGGGGTTGTATATTGTGGTTATGGAATGGTGAACCTCAAGACTTCATCTATTAGTGGGAGCCGCTCAAGCATGACATAGTAGGACACAATTGCTATTTTGTAATAACAGCAATCCCGACTGAGCATAACTTCGCATGCATATATGTATCAAGCAGTGATATTACACTATGACATATTTGCTATTTACACGTTGTTCGGTAATAAATAATTATATTAAAAGCACGTAAAATAGTTTCATTCATTTAGAATTATCCTGTATAGAGCTCAGAAGCGGGTATGCAATGCTCTCTATCGTTTATATAGTCATCTATTAAATGACCTGAAAACACTTTTTTGAAAAGAAAGGGATTATGATAAAAGTTTAAGTAATCATTACGGAATAATTAAATATGCAAGTGTACTAACCCAAATCTATAATGCGTCCATTACGTATTCATAAAGTCAAAATAAAGCCTTTTAATTATGTGTTATCCTTGACAAAGTGTAACATTTTTAAGCTGAACGGTTATTACCAGTTTTTAAGTTGAGTTACTGTTTCGATGAATGACGCAATGAGGTGTGAGCTTAATGGAAACAAAAAAAAATTGATCTGTATAGAGAAATCTGGTTAACGAATAGCGCGTTTGTTTTTCTCCGTCAAGTGTCACTTTAAGCCGCGTCATTTAGTTATTCCGACGGAGCTACGAACTCATTTGCGTCATTTTTCTCCCTCCGATGCTTCTTTATTTCATTGTTTCACTTGTACCTTCCTTCTCTCTCCTCTTTTTTTTAGTTCCTCCTTTCGTTTCTTTCGGTTCCTTTTTTATTGTCTTTTACTTTGCTGTTTAATTCGTTCGCCTCACCGCTGATGAAGTGGAAAGACGGTAAGCGAAGCGAGTAGATAGTCAACTCATTATCTTCGGCGCTAGAAGCTCATTTTTTCAATTCATCTTCCATTATAGTGTCTATATTCCTAGTGGCCACGGGGAACATGATTCACTCTTTATTGCATTAGGGAAAATTGACTTAGTAAATTGCTCGCTGCCTGCTTTACTTTTCAAACCCGTGATTTTTCACTTGGCAAACTCCGATGTCCTTGATCTCCTTATCCCTCATTTTGGGCGAGCGGCGTCTAATGAACTTAGGCGAGGGAAAAGAAGGCAAGCTAGGAAGGAAGAGGGCTCGTTTGCAAATAGAATGCGTCGTCTCCTCACCTGACGCTCGATGGTGCCAACGAACCAGCCCTGCCTGCCTGCTTGCCTTAACCGGCAAATGACAGACGAATGAAGAACTTGGGCAAAACCTCTCTTGCCCTTTTGCCTAATCGATGGCGATAATTTGTAGCCGTCCGTCTTCCCCTTGTTCGGCGGCAACCCTCCCGGGAGCCGATCCCGCGAGCCATGCCTCCCAGCACCTCGCACTCGTTAGCGGGGGTTTTATGAACCCGAGGTGGGTACTTAGGGGAAATTGGACGCCGAATCTGTGGGCAAAGAATTACCATGCTTGCCCTCCAACACCGTGATGGAACCGTAGCAACGAGCAGTCAGGTTATGGGAGGCTATTCTCGACCCCCTCCTTTTACCTTTGAACGCGCGCCTCCTGACCCCTCCCTTCGCACTTTTATCCTTCTCTTTCCCACTCCCCTCCTCCCGACACCCAACTCACTCTCCTCTTCTTCGAGATGCAGCCTCCTTCGAATTTCTCGTGAGCGAATCGGAGAGTGTGAAGAGATTTCTTTGCCGCCATCAAAACGGCTGAGGGTGCAACGTGTTTCCCATTCGAGAGCCGTTTGATCTTCTCAACCCCCGAAGCCTTCGCTCCCCGACCGACAATGGAGTCGTCCGATGCGCACCAAGCATAATGGGGCCCGAAGTGAATTTTCAGGGCTTGGCAACAAAATTACGTATCGGTTCAGAAGAAAAATTCGCTGGAACATCTTTAAAAAATAAAAAGCAACAAAATAGACGAATGGGGAGGATCATCAGTGCTCCTTCCAGCGATTTGCCAGTCTACAAAAGGAAAGAAATGCGATAGGAATAAGAGCTCTCCTTTTTATTTCACTCTGCATTACCCTTTATATAACTCTATAATCATAATAGTTCAACATAATTAATAAGAACGCACTTACAACTTTTTATATTTCCTTCATCTTAACAGCTTCAATAAAACAAATTCCTTTTTTAAAGACCGCCTCACTTAATGCGATTATTCGTACTAAATAGAAAACTTTTTTTTAAAGTGTAGCTGTTAGCTCCTTACGAATGTACCAGAGTATGCAGTTTAGAAAGAAATTTGAAATTATTCTTCGCCCTTTGCCCGTTTTCAATATCATTGACTTATTCTATTCTAACTGTTAAAATGTCAAATAGTAATTTTAATTTTATAAAAGAATCTAAGTTACTTTGTTTGTACTTTCTTATCTTCCTAGTGAAAACTATGTCTTAAAAATGCTTTACGAGTACTTCCAGTGATTTAAAGCAACATTTGTTCAATTGCTTCCATATTAGGCCCTTGCGTTTACCTGACATAATAAACAATATCAGTAAGCTGAAAAAACCAAATGGCTGCATTTCTATATCTCCTGATTCTGATTACAGATAATACTATAGTGAGGTAATTGGCACTCACGTTAGAACCTGATTGATTGATTATGGAGACTAATGCAATGATATAAAGTGACATTAAATATTGAGGAACAATAACTCAATAAATCAAAATCAATTTAACTTATCTCTAATTATTTTTATCACTTGTGATAATTAACGATATGTTAAATAGTGCACTGGTACAATTGGTACTTGGGTTAGGACCTGATTGGATTAGGACCTGATTGGTTGCGGAAGTTAACGTTATAGACCGTTTTTTGTTTTCTTTTTTTAGAATAGGTTTATATACAATAGTGGTTGAAAATCCCGCGTTAGACAGGTGGTCGTTACGTTAGCTGATTTCCTATGTAAATTTCTGCGGGACCAAGCAAATGTGGTCGTTAGCACAGGTTTTACTATACTTAAATTTATTCTTTTTTCCTAATGCATTTCAAACTTATTCAAAAAGAAACATTTAAGAATTACTTTTTGAACCAATCGTTACATCAAAAATTAACCCCAGTCCAAAGAAAGAAACGTCCACTACATATGCACAAAATGGAATTTACAAATTAAAAAGGTGGATCATGTGACATATTTTTCTATTGTGAAAACGGGCCGCAAATTTCGACCCAGGTTCAAAGAACATCTATATTCAGTAAAACACAAGACAGAAAATCTACATTTGCGAATCATATCGTAGACAAAGGCCACAGAATTTTCAGTATGGAAGATTGCCGACCAAGGACATTTTAAAATTTGCATGAAACTCGAAAAAGCTAGATATATTTGAAAACAAGATTAAACAGAGTATTAATAAACCGACTTTGATGAAACTTTCACTTTCCTCTAACTATAATCAGTCCATATCTTGAAAACTACTGAACCGATTTTGATGAAACTTGGACTGTTGCCTAAGTTGAAAGATACTTAATCCAATAAAAAAAGAATTATTCAATTCGATTTGTAGTTTCTGAGAAATACGTGGACAAACATACATACATACATACATACATACATACATACATACATACATACATACATACAT
>JAHWFO010081923.1:1595019-1653652 GCA_023313115.1 Rhysida immarginata
CATACATACATACATACATACATACATACATACATACATACATACATGAAATTTGGCATACTTGTTTAGAAGCCCACTTAGACTAACATATATGAATATTGTACAATCCAACAATATTACATACATACGCATCGAATTGATAACCTTTTTTTGAAGTCGGTTAATAAATCCGATTCGAAGCTAGTGTTCAAAAAAGACTTACTGTTAAATAACCAAAAAGAATTAGAAGCCGACTTCCTCTTTCATCGAAGAAAAGAACAATTTTATTTTATTTTATTTCATCTCTTATTATTTTAATTTCATATATGTAATGTAAAAATTTTCAATCCCACTTAAGAAGAAAATTCCTATATTTTAAGTTTTCAAAAATATATTGAAATTTCCTAATGATGTCCATAATATTATTTGTTTTTAAATACTTCCAAATATTTTAAATATTCTCTATGCCATTTTAAACAAGTTTTTCAATAATACATTTCCCTGGAAATGCCTACAGGCGAAATGCATTGGGAAAAAATATATTTAAGTATTACTAAAATTACAGTTTGACATTATTTAATAGCAATACAAAAGCTACGTACTTAGCGATATTGAAAGTTAACTCTACAATGTGTTATATTCGTCTTTTATTAAATATTGTGTTTTTATTAAAGTTTTAATTTAAGTTATTAAATCTTAAAGGAACATAACTAATTTAAATCCTTTAATTGATTTCAATACGTTCCTTCTTTAATAATAATCTAATATTTATCTATGATTATCAAGGACTTCCTCAATAAAGTGCAAAACATAGCTAATTCCGAGTAATGTTTACGATAAAACAAGGATATATGGCGTACGGATGCTAGGATTAAAATAACGTTCGTATATATGACGTCAGCAGTATTGTAGTAAAGTTTATAAATAAAAAATACTGAAACTTCTTCCACTCATTAAATACTAATTTGTAACATTATCACTTTTTAAACTGAAGTAAAGTACGTATAAAAAGCGTCAATTAATGATGAGTCTGGGAAGATTTTTTTTTTTCCTTCTTTCCTCTTCCAGAGTGAAGTTCTCTCCCATATTTCTTGTAGAGAATGGAAATGTTCTCTTTTACCGAGACGAGCTGGCATTTTCTTCCAAAGTGCGCTTTAGGACGTGATTTCCAGGCACTGATGGTCTTGCAAACAGACCCTCTTAAAGAGCGACCGAACGAACGAGCCGAGCCGCGTTCAAACAGTCAACCCCGAAAATCTGACAAAGCGAATTTAAATATTTGATGAACAACCAAAAGCATTTGCATGACTTCATTACTAACATTGTTTCGTATTGTAATTCTAGTAACATAATTATGAAAACAAAATGAGATGTTCTCTTCGTTACATGTCCAAAGTCGGTTTTGAGATGTATGAAAGGTTTATGGGGAGGATTTTTAATGAAGCTTCAAGTAGGCAATAAGCTACCAAAGTCTTTAGCGACGTATTTAACCCTTCGTAATTGATGTTTAAGTAGAATTCGGTAAATTATTGGCTTTTTCCGAATCAATAATCCGTTGCACATGTTTTTGGTTTATTGGACTTGCTCTTTCGTTCTATTATGTAGACGCTTTTCTTAAAAGGTTTCTATATTAACCTTGTGTGTCTTTACTCAAATTCTGAACCAGTAATAAAATTGGATATGTAAATGTAAGAACACAAGTTTATTTTTGCTTATTATTGAAGAAATTCAGCAGTTTTTAAAACCAAAATTTGCCAAAGATAATTTTTTTTATACTAAAGACCTTAAAGTTGATGTCCTATTTCAAATATGTAAGCACGGTATGGATTTCCGAATCTCTTAAGTTGTCTTCAAATTTTCTTCCATCTTCAATGGGCCGGCCAGATGGCCGAGAGGGCTAGGGCGTAGGCTTTCTAGTTCTCGAGTCCGCCTGTCCGTGGGTTCGAATCCCGCCTTGGGCATGGATGTTTGTGTTTGTCCCGGGCTGCATACAGATATAACTTGTGTAAAAGGCGCAAAATGACCTTAGTAGTCGACGCCTAAATTTCTAGACCCCCCCCCCATCTTCAGTGGTCTAACTTCAAAAAGGAAAAGGCACACCTTTAATATTTTAAGAGAACTTAATGACTAAATACTATACAGTATATAAGGTATATCAAGTCGAATATTTCAGTATCATATATGCATTGAAGATGATAAAAAGTAATTGTTCTGTATTACTACAGATACACGAAAATACACTCTTTGACAAAAATATACCTACTAAGAAGAAAATATCAAGTGCACGAAAATTGGTACTTGGAGTGTAGATGAATTATTGAGATGTATTAAATTCCATATTACAAAATGGATGATTCATTTTGTAGAAAGCGTTGCCAAAGTGAGCAAGTCAGTTTCGCGTTTAGTCCTCCTCTGGCCTTGATACAAACTATGGTGCCCGGCACGAAAGAAAAAAGAAACTGGCGTATGTGTAAATGCAAAAAACTCGTTCAACCAATCAGAAACTGACTGGAAACGGGGTATTATTAATTCCTGGCATCAGTAGTAAATAATGCTCCGATTCCTGTTCGTTTCTGATTGGTAGAACGAGTTTTTGTCATTTACACATGCGCCAGTTTTCTTTTCTTTCGTGCCGGGCGCTATAGTAACCGACGTGGCATTGAATCATATAGTTGCCAGATCATGTTCTAAGGAATAGGTTGCCAATGACCACGAATATTCGATATTCAGGATTGGTCGTAAGCTCAGTAAGAGAGTATCTAGCTATCTGGCTGACCAAAATAATATATCGTAAGCACGAGATAATTTCTAGAGACTAATCGCAAGAGAGAATTACCAAGAGGAAATTTTGATTTTTTTTGACGTTCGGTTCATATTTTTGTGGTGCAGCAAGTCTTTTTGTCAAAGACAGTACAGTAGTCTCTCTATATTCCGGCCATGTGCTACTCCGAGCCCCCCCCCCCCCCCCAGCAATTTGGCCTTTTCAGACGGGCTCCTAGCTGTTTATTTCAGGGACGTTTTGAAATATGTATAGTGTATACGAAGTAATTTAGAAGTAATACTCTGATCTCTGCTCATATTTGAGGTTCAATTTATTTTTTGCTCTCTATCTGCCGTTCCGTAATACATTTGTCTTATATACTAAAACTCTTGCGTGTATTTATTTATTTATATGTAATTCTATCTCCTCCTAGACGGTTTGAGCTAGCGACTTGAAATTTTCAGGGCAGGCTTATCAATAAAGGACCTGCTCTATCGCCAAAAATCAGCCCCCTACGACCCCCCCTTCCCCACTTTCTGGGGTTTTCATTTAAAATTATCTGCTTTTTCTTTGTAATTCCCCTCAAAAGATGGCGCGGGTGGGCGAAGCCGCGGGTAACAACTAGTATTATGTAGTTTGTTATTTATGAATTTTTTTCACCAACACTCCAGTAATCCAGCGATTTCAGTATTCTGGTCTTATATGTGTCGAATTAATGAAGAGTACCTGTACTTCGAATAAAGGGATTTTAAAGTATACGTATAGTAGTAATACCATGAGTGCTGAGCGCCGTTTGGACTCTTCTGTCACGAATTATGTCCTGGACTCTACACGAATGATGTCCTTAAAGTGATGAGTCACGAATTTTTTCCGTTCTTTCAATCTGAAGGACGCGTTACAAGGTTTACGAGACAACCAAGTGGAAGACTTTTCCTTTTTATTTCTCCTTATGTTAACCCGTAGAATACATATAGGATGCGAAATCGCATACAACACCGTCTTTGCTCTCATCTTGTACAGTGTAGAGAACGAATAGCGAATCATTCTTGGCGAGACTTAACAGAAACTGACTGAAAATATTCCTCGACGGTTACCGTACTGGTCACACTAAAAAAGATAGATTTAGTAATTACTATTTGTGTTAGGTTGATTGGTTGGTTTGTTTGGTATTAACGTCCTTTTCAACTGCCATGGTCATTTCAGGACGGCGTTATAGGAGCCGCAAATTTTGCCTCGCAAAGGTTCTTTAACGTGCAGTTGGCAAACGACTACACGGGACCAACGGCTTTACTTCCTTTCCGAAGGAAGTGCGTGATCTCAGGATTTTCCCCCTGAAAAAATCCTCGTCGTCCTCGGCCGGCGTCGAACCCGCGTCCTCGGGCATCATAGGTGATCACGCAACCACGGAGCCACCGAGGCCGATCTATTTGCTGTTAGTGTCCGAATACACTTGATAACAATGAACGTATACATATGTATTATCAAGTCTAAGAAGGCCAGGAAAGTTAAAGCGAATATAAGAATTGAATATGTGAATAAATATTCAATATCGTTTTCATCCTACTCTATTGTTTATCTCCTTTAAAATTCTTTATATTTGCGCTACTTAAAATGTTTATATGAAAATGAAGATTGGTATAAAGCGCGTTCAACAACTTTATTCTTTTCGTGATCATTTTTTGAGATGTCGTTGTATATTTTTATTACTATATCTTAAAGTTCTCTAAATCCATTAAAAATAGTTAGCTTCCATAAAATCAACTAATGTCATAATGTATTAAAAAGTTGTTTTTTTTCCAATATCTGGCCCAACGGGCTATCGTAGGACCAAAGTTTGCTGACTCCTATTATAGAGTTCTGTTAAGGGAAGATAAAGAACTCCGTTTTCAAGACCACTGCCAATGGCTGAAGGAAAGCAGTGAAGACGAATTACAGCAACTCTATTACTGCCAAATGGCTCTTTAGAAAATGAACTGGGAGGCACTTTATCTTTTTCAAACACCTAAACAACATGTTTAGCGTATGAATGCAAAACCATTTTCAATAAATGCTGCAAACATGATTAATTCATTTCGTGTTAATTACTACTATCTATGCGATGCATTAGATAAAATCACCTTCTTTCAACTTAGTTTCTCAACCGAAATGTTCCAAGTCATTTAATTCTGGAGCAGATTATTTGCAAAGGGATGCTTTGACTTTTACCTTTTGTCATAAATAATATCTTCAAATGGTTCCGAAACACGTTTATTCGGACTCATTTTGCTTTGGACATTGAGAAATATGAAGGTTCTTCGACCTGGTAATCCTTTACTGGCTCCATTATTCATTAACATGTTTGTCATTTGCGAGAAAATCGCGCAATTCCTAGATGTTGCTGTTAAAGGTCGAGAAGAGTTTAGATGAACAAATGGCCATTGTCTCTTTTGCTGTATTCATTTCTTTAAGTGCCTTCAAGTTGCGAGCATACAATTAGAACGTGAATTTTGCTGTATTTTTAATCTTAGAACTATTTTTGAACTCTTTCAGTGTTTTCGTTAAGCTGAACGAAGGTTTGATAGTTTTTTCCGTCTCTAAACCAAAGACTTTGGCTTGCCAATTCTATTAATAAATGATCTATTAATCTTGAAACACTTAAAAATATGGAACTATTATAATGAATTAGCAATAAATTTATCTATTAAAAATGATTATAGAGGGTGTTCTGATTTTACTAATTCATCGGAAAAATCGGTGATAAGTTATGGATTGTAATTAACACTAGATGAAAGAAACCTCAAGAATTTCATTTCACGATATTGAAGTTGACCTGTCGCTCACTATAAAGCGGCACGGTCGCATAATGAAAAATGGTGATTCCACAGCAACGAATATGTAGTACGTACAAGCAATTGTTTGCTATGCAGAGACTAAAATAAAGTGAATAAGTTTAGGGCAAAGAAACTAATGACCAGTGCCTGAATAAGAAGTTCTGATGGGAAGCAATTAATCTTTGGGGGTTCGAGAAGGGTCCTAATAGATAGGATATTGTTTGTGCAAGTAGAGGTGTGTTAGTGTGTCAGCTAAAATTTTTTGAGTTTTTCTTGCGTATTCTGTAGCTTCATTTTCCTGCTATTTATATACAGGAAATTCGTTCAATTTCAAAACACTGTATTCTCCAAAGTATTACACATACAGATACTTGAAAAGAACCGTAAACTCTTCAAGTTTGCATCGTGATAGACCCGACCAGTTGGCAGCACGACTGCAGCGCTTTTACAAAATGGAGAAAAAGCAGGAAAAGAGTTTCTGTGTGGATGTACGCCCGTTATTGCAGTGCAGCATGCATTCAAAAAAGAATACAGAATCATTTTGCAATGGTATCAACAGTTTAAGGACACTGGTTGTCTCTGTAAACGGAAAAGACCAAAATATACTATCGCTTGGACATATGTCGTGTGACCAGAGGGCCACATATGGAACAGTTGTCGAGTGTTAGGAAACCTTGGTGAGTCTAATGTTCTTTTCAGGCATCAATTTTATCTGTACGCATAATACTTTGGAAAATAGCGTGTTTTGAAATCGAATGAATCATGTATAGTAATCCTGTGTACTTCATTCTTCATTACTATTCATTCGTATTGTTCTAAGATCTTGAAAGAAGGTTAGAGTTTTGAATGGGCCATCCTCTATTTCATACGGACAAACCAGATCAGAGGTTGGATTTAATTAGAGGCTTCATTTTATGAGAAAAATTAAGGATACACAAGGGAATTCATAAAAATTGAAAAAAAGGGTAAAAGTGTGGCCGCGTGCGTTTAACATTTAATTTTAAAAATGAAAATACTACTCGACGCCACGCATTTTACTACGTGCTAACATACTTTTACATTTTTTTTAATTTTATGAATTCCCGTTTAACTGACAAGGGAGTAGAAAAAAGGAAGCTGATTTCGTATGTCGACCACATTTGGTAAACACGAAGATGAGGTCCTGGGATGAGTGCGTGACAAATATCAGCGGCAGACAACAAGGATTTTCCGAGTTATAGCCATTTTTTTATTCCCAATATAAGTTTATTGAGCAAATCCGAAAATGTTCGAAATCATTTTTCTAACATTATTTATTGACCCTGTGTTCACTGCTGCTCAAACTGCGCAGGCGAAGTTTCCTCCCCTTCACCTACTTCCACACCAACTTGCAGCGACATCTGCTCTGAGGACGCTTGCGCCCCCCTTGTCAGTTTTAAACCCGCGCGCTTTGAGTATTTTTGAGGGGCTATAACTTTCCTTCGGACTGATGTCTGCAGCTAAAATTTTGATTGCAGATAGAACTCATTGTGTACTACTTTTATACCAAATTTGGTGGAAATCTGAGATTGGCACTTCGGGACTGTTCCTTGTGAGATGTATCAAAATTTTTTTTCTTAATTTTTAGTGATTTTTTTTTAAAGTAAAGGTGTATGCTTAAAAAAATTTTCATATTTTATTTGGATTTGCAATCAATTTTTAACTTATGCTTTTGCTACAAATTGGGCAAAATGAAGAAAACCTGATTATGTGGCCCACTCCCGTACCCGGGAGTAAGAAAATCAGTTTTGTACCTTTTTATAAGAATTCGAATTTTTGAAATTTTTTTTATTCTGGAGAATATTGTCACGGGAAAGGAATCAGCGTGCCAAATTTGGAGTCGTTTGAACAACGGAAAGTGGTTGAAAAATTGATTACAAGATTTGAACGAAACAGACAGACAGAACAAGGAAGTTATGACTTAAGTAAAACTGTATAATAAAGAACTTCTGATGTTTCCGGAAGCAAATAAAAAATAAAGACGTACATCTGCTTGGATTTTGTTCATATTCAACAACCTAAAGCAATTAGGTAATCTGTATTGTTTGGATCCAAGTAATTTGATCGTGTTCATAAGCGTATGCATAGAGAAGAGAAGCGCAAGGCAATAAAGAGTTTGCTTTAGTTGTTATCGCTAACTTTAAAATACACATTTCTGCATATTTCAAGCAGTAGTTTTTTTTTCAGTTGTTTCAAATATTTTCCAAAAACTTTAAATTAAATTCTTCGAAATACTGGTTGTTTTAAATAGCGCTTATTCAATGTATACGTTCGTTGCTATAGAAGCTATATGTAATTGCAAAGAAGCCTGCGGCTTGACTCGCTTGGCTCTGCTTCGCTGAAAGTGACATCGATTTGTGCAAATCACAACGGGCGTTGGCCTAGTAAAATCAATTAAATAATTCAAATATTTTATGGGGTACTTCCTTTTTTAAGAAATAATAAATATGTTGTAATAATTAATAGTCGGAGGCAGAATATTAAAGGCTATGAAATTATAAATATAGATTCCGATGGCAATATGTAAATGTTAACAATCAATATAAGAGCTTGTTAAGAACTCTTGAGAACTGTAAGAACTATATGAATTATGCGATGAGAATATAATAAAGCATTTTCTTATTGTGCCGGAATTTTAATTTGCATCCTGTAAACTGATGTATCCGTATTTTGAGCCGTCAGCGAAAAATATCCAGCGAGAAAAGAAATTCGGGCTTGCGAGAGACCTTCACAAGAAGAGGAAGCAATCCATGACTTGTAATGTACCAAGTGGTAGCGATTATTCTCATATTAATGTATTTAGATTCGCTCGGTACAATACTATCAGTGGGTTCTAATGTATGTGAAGGCGTCCCCTCCCTTTAATATTTCATCCAACTTATCTGATTTATGCGCTTTCTAAGCTCCGTGACTGTGTTCCCTAAGAGTAACCCGTACGTGACCATAGCTGCACAACGCCCTCCGCCAGCCTCGGATAAGACCGACAATTGGTGCAGGCTTGAGGACTTGTTTATTCTTATGGGATTTCTGAGGTTTTGTGTCTGGCTTTATCTCTGAGAAGAGGAGAGCATAAATGACCAATAAAAAGGGAGAAATTTTAAAGAAGCCCGACAAGAGGAATACAAGTGGCTCCTAAGCTCAACAATAAAGGTTAGCGGCTGTTTGATTCGTCTGCCAGAGGATGGATTTCAATGCATGGAATGGTGCAAAAGGGAGGACAGAAGATCCTCATAACCGCAGAACGTAAAATATTCCCGCACTTTTTCAACTCCACGGAACCTCCTCTCTCTCTTTTGCGCCCACCCTCCTTTTCTGCTATCTTTTCCCTTTTTCACTCTTCTTGCCAAGAGAAATTCTAGACGCGGCGGCGAATCTTCTTCTCTCGTCAGTTTCGGGGTCCCTCGCCCTCAGTTTTCTGCGCTCTCGCTCTCTCGTTGAAACGAGAAAGGTTGTTGCTTCGCTGCTTGTAATGAGGTGAGTGGAGTTAAAAGGAGAAGAAGAAAGAAGGGATTAAGGCTACAGTGGCCGGAATGCCCGTCTTTTCCCCCGCTGGATCACAATGCCGCGACCCTGACAAGCCAAAGGGGAATCAATAACGGGAGCTTAATGTAGAAAAATGCTTAACTCTGTTTTACGAAGAAACAAAGCAGATGAGGAGAAAAAATATGATAATAATAAGAGAGAACAGAGGGTATTCAGGCGGGAAAAAGCCAAAGGAGTTTTTAAAACTGAAATTAACTTGGGTATAAAGAAAGGGGCGAAAAAAGAATCTTATTTTTTAATGGAATATTTTTTTTTCCCAAAAATGTAATGAAAAAATATGAAATAGAAGCGCGTAAGCTAAAATCTTCTATTATAAGCATTGTAATGTTTTCATTTAAGAATTAAAAAGTCACGCTGCTGTCCACTATATTAAATTTATTTAAGGCAAAGTAAGATACAAAAACCCTTTAAAATAAGCGTTAAAGCTGAAAATTAATTTTTAAAGTAGAAACTCTTGTTAATAACCTAACTGTTTAAAATTCTGATAACGAAATCTTCCTTGTTATCTGTTATACTAACAGACAGTTATATGTTTATTTAAAATAAAATTCATAATAAAAACCATTAATATAATAATTGATATATTATCCCCTTTTAATACTTACAAATTTGTTATACTTGAAATGAAAATGAGATTAAATAAAATACCTCCTCTAATTTCATGAGATAAAAAACTTAGAATATAATAATAAATATTGGAAAGGTGATGAAATTCACTTTTCAAGTCCACAATAGCTAAATTTTGGAGTCCTGGTGTTCTGGTCTCAGATGTTGTCCAATTTTGTAAGTTATAATATAAACACTTTTCCTGAACTTTGAAGTGATTGAGGTTGAATTTTGAATTGAAGTTCAATTTTTTAAATATAGAACGAGTCAAAAAAATGTATATACACTTTGAACTGTCATAGAAAATTTATTTTCCTACCTACAAGGTTAAATTTCTGGGGAAAAAATAATGTTATGTTCTCTCATTGGGTTTTCCATTTTGAAGGTACTGTAACTGGAGAAAAGTACCTAACAATGCTTGCTGATTCCTTTTTTCCTGACATTCGTGCAATGTACGGTAATGGCAAGTTTTATTACCAACAAGATGGTTCCCATCTCACTATCATAGGGATGTGCGGTCTTACCTGGATCAAAATGTTCCAGGCCGGTGGATAGGATGCAGGGGACTAATCGAGTATCGCCCCTCGATTTTTTCTTATAGATCGCATTAAAAGATCAAGTGTACCATCGTAAATCACGCAACCTGGACACGCTTTGGGATGAGATTCAAGCATTGTGCGCAGATATCCCATTTGACATTTTCGTACGAAGTACGGAATCAGTCGTGACTCGTACGCAGAAATGTATCGATGCTGAAGGCCACCACTTTGAACATTTGCTTTAACCATTTGGAACATTCAGTTTGACCAGAAAATATACTTACAATTCTTTTCCAATTTTCCAATTGGACTGTAGTTTTTGTTTTCCCAGAAATTTCACCTTGTAGGTAGGAAAATAAATTTTCTATGATAGTTCAAAGTGTGTATACATTTTTGACTCACCTGCAGTTACTGGAAAATGATGGAAAATAATAAACATTTTCAGGAGATGTCTTCCCCCATCATCAGTAAATTTTTTTGAAGTAATTTGTTTAATCTCATTTTCATTTCAAATAAAACGTACAAAAATATTTCCAGAAGTGGAAAAAAAAAACTTACAAAATTTGGTTGATTTTGAGTCTTAGATGTTTGGAATACCTTTCTTTAAAGGAATGGTTAAAGTTAACTTTTAGTTAAGGCTTTTAGAACTGTTTTAGACATAATAGACTCTTAGACTTTTCATTTATGGTTTTTTTATTGTAAATTGCTTTAGAAATGGTATAAATGTTTCAGAAAAGTTTGGAAAAAAAATTATAAAAATCAAAATTAAATTGTGTTTTCACTTGGAGAACTCCTTGTCTAAAACCTGCGTAGTCGTTAATACCAATTTCTATGCATTCATGCTCATACTCGACCGCTGATCTGGATATAAGATCCATTTTCGGCTTAATGTAGACAAACACATACACGATCTCTTCTTCTATGTAACCTGAAACACACAAAGACATGAACTGTATGAAGCAAGTTATTACAATATTTATCAACAGTTACGATACCATTCACCAATATTTCCCACAAGCGTTACATATACAGGTTATATTCCTTTCCTTAAAATTGACAGCTTCTATCATTGGTTAACACTTGATTATAATATAAGCAAAAATATGTACCGAGACATTTTGCATTCTATCATATTTATTTTTTATTTTGTTCTATGTGTTCTTTTTAATTTCTGCCGGACGTTTTTTAAAGTGAGACATATAGTTCTGCACTATATTGTCTAGCATTTTGTAATCTTTTCGTTTTAATAAGGACACTTTTTTAAATACGTTTAATAACGTACCCTTTTTTTTAAATCGTTATTTTTTAATTGGAAATTTTAATTGAAAACGCCTGGCTTTTCTTTCGTTGGACAGACTTATTTCATTATTTTATGTGATTTGCATTAATAGTTATTATTCCGCTGGAAAATAATAAAAAATGAAATTTTAACTTACAAATAAGTAAATAGACGCACTCATTGTGGAATGAAATGTACAAAAATAATTTAGAATTAGAAATAGTTGCAGGGATTCGAACAGACTACTCTTAGCGTGATTAAGGTAAAACCTCAAACTGCATGCGAGGCATACTGGACACATTTCATATTTCCATTGTCTTTGTGGTTTTAGATGGTTTCCTTTCTTTAGTAGACTTCCCGTGATCAGTGTATAAGGGATGGTGCTTAATGGAATACAGAAGTTCAAGTTCAAGCAGGAGGAGGAGGAATGCCGATAGGTTATCTCTCGATACGCCTAATAAATTTAGAGATCTATATCACGGATAGATCAACAGTTTGCGCATTTTAGACGCCAGTAAAATTGAACATAATGCGCAATCATTTCAACAGCACGATATTATAGAAGTATTGACGTTTGCTAACAGGTGAACAGAGAACATACAAGGAGAAAATAAGACCAGTTAGCTACGCTGATTATTTCGGGGGGCAACGTCATTAACAGCGCACCGTTACAGAGGGTGTTTCCTCGTATACCCGGGGGCGTGTTTGTGTGTGAGAGAGAGAGAGATTATAAATTGATGACGATGGAGTACGAATGTTAATAAAATTTTAATACACAAAGACGAATTCCGTACTTGCCTTGGTGTTCAGTTTATTCCTTCCTCTTCTCCCTTAATCCTATTTTATATTTTGAGATTAAGATTGAGATTACTATCTCTTTTTAATCGTTAAGAGTATATTGGATGAGCATAAAATAAGTTCATGAACACTGGAGTGCTTTTCCGAAACGGGTTTTGAATTCAAGATTTATAGCTGCTCTCTCTCTCTCTCTCTCTCTCTCTCTCTCTCGGTTTCTCTTTCTCTCACTCCTTGGTAGGTTCGGCTGCCCATCTTAGCAAACTCTTTAGAGAAATCCGATCATCCACAAGCTGAAAAAAATAAAAATATAATACAAAACAAGCGCCTTCGATATATTTTTAAATGGATTTTTAAAATTAAGATAGAAGTTGTGAAAAATTTATTTATTCTTTATCTAAATATTTTATAAGCCACCATCTCTTCAAATTAATACTTTAAGCTCGCGTATTAATAATTAAAACGAGCGAAATTGAAATTTTGCTTTTGCAGTACTTTGAGTGATCATTTTAAACCGAACACCAATGATGTTGAAATCATTCTTTCTTTAGTATATACGTATGTCTATTATCAAATGGTACTATTCTTTGCTGTAATGGCGGGATTCTCTCCACCAATATCTGATATAAGCATATCGCCCACTCCACTCTCATAACATATATTTCTGAATGGCTCTCAAGTGGTTGTAAGTCATACCAGGTAATATTCTATTGGGTTGTGGTTATGTCTTTAAACCAAATGATTTAAGCTCGGGCTTTGTGGTAAAGTGTCTTTTTTACTGCCCTTGATAGACAAACGACCCTTGAACGAGGTGTAGATAGTACTGGGTGTTAAAGGCTACGTCAACCATTATGGCAAGGGAACCAAAAACAAACCTTGAGAAGCAAGACCAGGTCATCACTTTACCACTATCTAACTTCAATGCTGGAGCAACGCACTCTGGTAGATGTTATTCTCCCGCCTTGTGCCACGTGGACTATCTGAAATCTCTACAAGACTTTATTTTTGCGTGGCGTTGATGGCGTTGATGGCGTTGATCTTTGGCTTATGGGCAGAAGCCCGACTTTCGGCTGATCTCAACTGTTGACTTGAGCAGATTCAACTTAACTTCTGATACGACATCCTATCCACGAAGTTGCTTGTAAGCCGGCATGTTCAGTTATTAGGATAAATAACAAATTGGTGGTCATTTTTATTAGTGTTCTCAGCATGCGGTTTTTATGTAAACCATGGAAGTGTCCGGTTTCAAGTGGTCATTCAATTGATATATTGATATAGTTATTTAAAATATATGCACAAAATGATTGTGTGAAAGTTTCATGGACATTCTAATACCCTGTTTGACAAATAATCACTGAAAGTTCAAATAATGAATCGTAATATATCAAAGTCATTCATTGTTAAAATTTAGTTTTTATAATGCATTTAGTTTATTATTTTATGAAATTTATGACTAAGTACTTTATAAAGCTTGAGTGCCCTTTAAAAGCCCCCTTGTAATTTTTTTGTGGAGGCGAGGGTAATTTTACGGTATAAATTTTTTTATCTGAAGTGTAAGTGATCTTCCGCGCATAATAGTGGAGTTGATAAAAAACGAAGCCAAGTGAGCGTGTGGCTGTGTCGGTTAGTGTGTGTAACATCAGTGGGGCAAATGTTACAAGAGAAGAAGGCAGGAACATTTGTTTACCTCCCCGGCTCCCCATTTCAAAATCGAAAGGGGGCTAGCGTAATAATTAATCACTTCTTTGAACTGGTTGTTTGTTTGTGCGGGTTGGAGGCGGGGGCTTTTCGGGGTCTCCCATTCACCAAACGACCGGAGTGGTTTGCGCATGCGTTTAGCGTCGGTGGTGAGAATGGAGACAAGAGTAGGAAGGATGAAAGGGGGTGGGGGGGGGGGCGCGATGTTGAGAGAAGCTGATTGTGTTCAAGCGTTGCATACGTTTCCACGCGTGGGAGGCTAGGATTTCAAAAGGGAAAATGTTTTAAGCTGGTCTCACATGTGGCTTTCAACTCTGCTACAAATCCATGAGTGTGCTCTTAAGATTTACTGTAGAATGCACGAGGATATTAAGGTCCCCCTTTCCCCCCTTTAACTGCCTATAAAAGACATCTGCGAGAATTTATGTAGACCCTATTTACGACGAGAATATTGGTGTCTCTTGAAAACAGCGCAGATGCACAAATCCTAGAATGGGATTTAATGTGGCCGAACCCGCCACGTCGAGATAAGCTTTCGCTCCGAACGGTGTATATGAGAAGCAAACACGCGTACTGAAAAAAATTAAGAGCATTGATTGCATTGCATTTTTAATCTCTCCCTTTTTCTTTTCCGCGAGGATCTATTTTCTCTCCTAAGATTTCATGTTTAGCCTCACCGCTGTGACACCGGGTTTGATTACGCCAAAACCGCGCAAGGCAAACGGATGCTACCCGGCGCACCAGCCTCTCCTCCTCCTCCTCCTCCGTCTCCTTCTTCTTCTCCTTATCTTTGTACAGCGACGGGAGATGAATTCTGTATTCCGTGTATTGTCGTTTACGTGAGACCTTATAGCGAGGGCCAGTTTTTGAACCGAAAGTTTCTTACAGTAAGTCTTCTCAGTTGAGTGGTAAGAATTTCAATTTTGATAGGACTGCTTTTTCATTTCTCTATCATTCCGAAAAGCAATCCTCCCGGGTTGAAAGCAGCGATGGATTAAATTCTTCCTTTCCCTCCACCCCCAAAAAACCTCCACTCCCTTCTACGACCCTTGTTACTAGTGTTTAATTCAACATGCCCGCACCGATGTGGCCTGCCAGATAAGAAACCTATTTATGCCCGCACAGGAGAGAGGCATTCAAGAAACTCACACTTTGTTCAACGGGGTAATTATAGAATTCAGATGAAGTCGGGCGCAAGTTTCAAAGGTATATCAACTAGTTGGAGGACCGCTTCCTCCGCCTTCACTTTTTTCTATGCCAAATGGGACTATTCGACCGCTCCCGGGAGACCCTCCCGCCAAAAGAATCAAAAGGGATCAGAAGTGGAGGATAGAAAGAGAGAGAGAGAAGGAAGAAAGGAAAAAATGAAGAGGGATGCGGGTGAGGAAGCAAAGTAGGTTTAGCGCTTTTGCCGTTCGTGTCGCTCTGGTCGTTGCGTCGCTGTATGCAGGTGCGCCAACGGCGGACAAACCACCTAAGAACGAACAATCAATGCCCATCCAGACAGCATCAGCAGCGCACGAATAATTATTCCTCCTGCAAAGCTTAGGAAAGTGAGAGGAGGAGGAGAATCGGCGAAGCTTTTTTTTCTTTTCTTCTTCCTCTCCCAACTTCACGTTCCTCTGAGCTGGAGGACTCAAATATCAATATTTAGTAAATTCGATTAGGCGATCCTCCTCGTACCTCCCTTCTCTCCCTGCCGAGGATAGTGAGCGTGCGCCCGAGCCTTCAGTTATAAGCGTGTGGAGGCGGCGCCCTCCAACCACAACGCAGTGGATGGTGTTGCTGGGAAACAGTCGCGCACGCCCTGGAGGTTATACGAGGAACCGGATTCAGCAGCCGACGTCTATGCCGCTCTGCGCTGTCACGAAGGTAGCGTGGCTCTGATTTTTCTTTGCATATTTATTTCTTTTGAGTTTTGTTTCTCCTTCTCTCTCGTTTGATCTTCTTCCCTTCCTCTTCTCTCTCTCTCTCTCTCTCTCTCTCTCTCCCTCTACCTCTCTATTCTCTCTCTATTCTCCACAACTCACTCATACCCACCCGCACGCGCACACTCCCGAGCACAAACATACATGCTTCCGTTTATCAACTCGGCGCTGTGTTCACATCATTCATCTTTATTTCATTCATATAATGCATGCGACACCACTTGAGAATACTCAATTGCATTTGCCGCTACGTTCTGCTGCCTACAAGCGTGCAGTCGGATTGCTTTTGATCTTGCTTCATACCCTGTGTCAACGAAGTGTGCTACTTCCCTTTGAAGACGCTCATAAAAATCCTTTTTCTCTTTCTTACAATAACAAATTAACTAAGATATTACGTTGGGAAAAAATGCCTCAAAAATAACATGTTGTGCTCTCTACATGTTTTCAGACACAGGTGTACATTCTCTATACTAACCTCTTATGCTTTTAAAAGTAAAACGCTGAAATGTTATACACAGGTGCTCAAAAGTTAAGCAACAAACACAACGTAAGTCGTATCTTCAAACGTTGCAAACGGGTTTTAATGAATGTTGTAGAGTAAATGCATCGTGTGGATTTAAGAATGTTCTGTTCGACGAATGTTTTGATGGTGTGACACTTTCAGTAAGGAGCCATCTTCTGATTGTTTGAAGCAGCTGTAGCTTAAATTCAGCAAAAATACACCTTTTATACCTGAATTTCTCCCTCCCTCCCACTCCACTCTAAGTTTGATTTGCACGATTGGCTTAGTTTGTATTTCACAGCTAGTTAGACCTATATACGTTTGTAATAAATATTTTACCAGATTTTCAGAATATTGTGTTTGTTGCTTAACTTTTGAGCAGCAATGCATTGCACTGTTATATTTCTTTACATTTGTGTATTGTTTATATGTAGTCATCTTAGAAATCGTTATAACTGATTACTTTATAACATGCTTGGAAGTGAAGTAAATCAATAATAATAAAAATAGATTTAGAGATAAGCAACTTATATTTTCATGGTTTGCAACAACGTTAAAACGGCCCTTCTATTGGATTTCCCAGATAAAAATAAGTGACGCTGGAAATCGGATAAATTGATAAAATCAAAGGAAGACTCGTTGACATCGGTTGGAAGTCAGAGATGGAAATCCGATAGCTTCGAGTGTCAGTTCTTCTCCTTGATTAGTGTGCCACAGAAGAGGAGGCGACGTGTCTGTGTGTATAAGTTGGGTCGGTTCCCCGTGACATCTCCGGCTGATGGATCCCATTGTATTAGTCCGGAGTCTGGCGTTGAAGCATTCCCGCATCGCCCCTGTAAAGAGATAATGACCAGCTCAAGTGATGGCCCGCTCCAATATTATTAAAAGCCCGTCGGTGGATTAGTCGGAGAGAGAGCTTTGTTCCAGGCATAAACAGTGACAGAACGTTCGCCTCTATTGCTTTGAAATGTTGTAATTATTCTTTGGAAAAGTCGCTCGCTTTCTTGCCGGCTCGAACTGTCGTTAATTAATGTCATTTGTCGCGCTCGCATTCGCACGACTTCGATCTAAGAAGGAAATGTGTCAGCGTTGCCACCACCCCTCAATCTCCTTGCCTCCTCCTCCTACCTCAGGGGCCCCCTAATCGACAGAGGAATGGGAAATTAATCGAAGGAAACTGACATTCAGTCAGATTGTCTCTCTTTCTCTCTGTCTATCTCTCTCTCTTTCGCTTTCTCTTTGCTTTGCTTTCTTCCCATTCCTTGCTTCTTCTCCTCACCCTCACCTTCCCTCTAAACACTCCTCGCAAGGCAAAGGTGTTGCTTTATCTCACCCGAACTAATCGCTTCAAGAGAGCTGCGAGGAAAATCGTTTAAGAATTTCCAGAAAGAAGAGAAAATGAATTTTTCAAGTCACACGAAGTTTATAGTTCGTTCGTTCCATGTCAATCTTTTCCATCTTTCTCTCTCTTTCTTTCTCTCTCGTTTTACCCCTCCCGAAAATCCCCCATTTTTTAAAAAAAAATTTTTAATTTGAAAGTGTGAAGTTTTCCCGACCAACGACGATGCGATTGCATTAGAAATAAAAATGGATGAAAAATCTTCAAGTGCGATTCCGGTGAAGGGAATAGGCAATTTGTCTGGCGGATGTGATTTTCGTTTAGGCCTAATAGAGTTGAATGCAAACAACCGAAAGCGGAAGTAGCGTCACGAACTTCATTTAGTTAATTTTTTTTCCCTCCAAACCGATGATAAGGAAGTTCGCGTTCGGTTGCGGACGTGAGAAAATGGTGATAAATATCATTTGGAAAATTGTGCTCCTTGGAAGACGTTCCTTCCTCTTCACTTCTTCCTAATATTCATGTACCGAAAAAGGAAAAAAAAATTCTTCAAATCCTCAAAGGAAGCAGATTAAAACATTTAAAAAGACTCCATTTGTGTATGCTACATTAAATGCGATTTTAAATCAATGTTTTCAGCGCCTTTCGAGAAGTCTGCTTGTGTCGCCGTTCTTTTTGTTGTTGTTGTTTCTGTTGCTGTAATAGGAGAATGTCCAACATTTTCATCGATTGACATGGCCTCAGCTTTTGAAATTAGGCGTAAATTACACGATGAACTATAGATTTTATCGAAATTTTAAAGCGGCCGGTTGTATATTCGTTTGAGAATTTAACAATTCATTTTGCTAGATGGGATTTTAAACAGTTTAATGAAGCGAAAGCAGAATCTTTGAAAAGGCAAAACGTTGAGATTAATAATTTGACGAATTACTGTAATTTGAATTCATTAGGCGTGAAAAGTTGCTGCGTTTGTTCTAATTTACTCTGTTGGACTGTTATGTACAAAGTTTTATTTAATTTTCTTAATTTGTTACAGCAAAAGAAGGAACGTTTAAAAATTAAACTTAGCTTGAATTATTGAATGAAACGTGTGAAAATAATAAACTTAAAGATGGTGTTTGTTTTTTTTTTAAAGCAACAAGTTTAATTTTAAACACCACTTTGCGTAACTATTAATAAGTAAATTTATATGTAAATATCCATTTAGTGCTTCCAAAAGTGAAATAATATTCCAGTAACAAGATTTTGACTTTTCTCATGTTCCTTCTCTTTATGTCCATAATGAACTTATTCTAGGAAGGTAAACAAGCTGAAAGCTTTCTATTTGATTTACTTTTTTCAAAGCTGTTTAGATGTACGAGTTGCGATCGAAATTAATTTTTTTCTTAAATGTTTGCAAACACTGAAAGCGGATTGAGGTAACACTGCGTAAAGAATTTATCAAGAAATAATAAACAGAATTCGTAGGATTGTGTTGTGAATAGAATTAAATTAATATAATTACATATATATTCCTGTATAACTCAACATTCATCCATGGACCAATGTAACTTTCAATAAAATTTCCACAAAAGAGTGCATTAGGAAACGCGTGAGATGATGATGATGATGATATCATGCATAGGCCCTTCGCCCGTGGGATGACTATTTGTCGTCTTGGTCCTTTATACGGATGGCGGTATCTGCTTCCTTCCATCCAATACTCCTATCCGGCTTGTGACCGGCATCGTGGTCGTGGACTTTTTAACGACTGCTGCAAGGTGGCCGCAGCAGCCGGGACCGACTGCTTAACGGGCTAAGATCGTATGTCACTAGTGGTCACCCATCCAGAGACTAGCCATGCTTGATGTTGTTTAACTTCACAGAACTGGCGTGTTCAGTGAGATGGCTACGTGAAATCCAAAAATCTAGAAAATTATACTGTATGAATTAGCACCTATCTTTAGATAAACATTTAAACAATAACTAGGGCACCCGGTATACAAACAAATTGAATATGCATATTTATAAGAAAAGTTTCTTCTGATAACATGCATGATGTTCCAGGTATTGATTCCATTATTGTGTACATTAATATTAGATTCAAAGAAATTTACAAATTTTGATTTCACTTCTTTTATTCTGATTCCCCACTGTTGACTGTAAACGCCTACAACAGATCTGACCCATTATTGAACTTTCACTTAGATCTTTTACAGCCAACTAAGATCTTTTTATTCAACAATGGTGCGAACAGTCTTATACATGTATTATATAAGATGAGAAAAAAGTCTTTTTAAATTCTGTAATTAGTTTTATGCGTCCATAGAATGCCAGTTTTACCAACGGGTATGTTACTACTATTCGTGTAGTTAGGACTGAAGGAGAACAAGTGCGATTGTTTGTCATGCTAGAAAAAAGAAAATCCGGAAACATGATCAAATTCAGAATTCATGATCAGCTTAAATTTTACTTTCTACATATCCACGGGACATAGCAAATTTCAGAATTTTTTCTGCGAAAAAGTGCTCTCCGCTTATTCATGAACTCAACTTATTCATGGAAAAACCTATATATGAGGTGCTACCCAAAATTTCCGAGAAATTTCTTGTAAAAAGCAGAAAACGTACCTTACACTCTAATTTCACCTTCAAAGTAGTCAACTCGGCAAGTATGCAACGATTCCAGCGATTTTCCCATTTTTGGAAGCACTCCTGGAATTTCGAAGACTGCAGAGTGTTCAAAACCAGTTGCGATTCCACTTAGGTATATTCAATGTAGTCAAAACGTCCCCCCTTTCATTTTAGGGAAGAGATAGAAGCCGCAGGGGGCTAGGTCAGGAGAGTAGGCAGAGTGGGGGACCGTTGCCGTTTTGCTTTTTGCCAACTAGAGAGTTGTGTGCGGGTGCGTTATCATGGTGGAGAAACCATTCTTTGTTCTTCCACAACTCGGGCCGTTTATGCGAAATTTTCCCTCAGTCTCTTTAAAACTTCACAGTAAACCTTCCTGTTAGCAGTCTGAACAGGTCGAATAATTTGGAAATACGCAGAAGCACAGAACACGTTGCAACACAAATAGCAATAACTCACAAAGATTACGAAACTTGGCAGAGTAACAGCTGAACGGTACACCCAGAGGCATCTAGCGGCAAAATCTCGTACTGTTTTTGGTTTGGGCAGAATATTCAAATTCTCGGATATTTTGAGTAGCATCTCGTATACGCATTTTATGTTATTGTGATCCATAATTAATAGTACACACTAAATATGAGGTCGTTTTAAATCATATTTAGTTCTATGCAGAAAATTTAGTTTATCTGTCGTTTATATAAGAAATCGAAAATCTGTATATTAAAAGTTGCTTTATTTTGACAAATCTAAATTTCGTATAGTACGTTAATCTAAGCGTAGCTCATTCCAAAAACCAAAAGATTTACAGGGAAAACATCTGCGGCAAAAAACAGTTAAGATTTCATGTAGTTCAAATTTATATTGTCTCGTCATGATCGTATGTAAAAGATGTTCTGGCTGTCTGACAATTACCGTAAGTTCATTAAATCATCTCAAAAGTAATCATTTCAGAACACGTTACTATTAGCAGAATAAAATTAGAATATCGATTGTTGAATTTACAGTCTGAGCGAATCCCTCTTTATTGATACTGTTTATGTATTAAGAACATGCGCTGAGATTAACAATAAGAGGGTGTGCTAAAAAAATAATGCCCCATATTTTTTCTCAGTAAGAAATCAAATAAAAAACTGACATTTTGCATTTTCCGGCATTCCAACAGATAGCGCAACTATAGCCATTTGTTAAAACGGCATCTTTGATTGTCTAGTGGTAATTGAATTCTAGGTTTGCGGAGAAAGAAACTGTAAAGGTGAACATTTACAGAAATACGTATATGTGCTGTGTATGGAACTTGTGTAGTAGACAAGAGCACCATTGGTCGCTTCAGAAAATGGAAAGAAGAGGCTACAAGATTGACCGCTCTGATACATGAAAGATATGCATGTGTTTGTTTCGCACTTACGTAAGATCATAGAAGCTGATAGGGCTTATGTAGAAAAGTAAACGCGTAAAGGAAATTACCATTTATATTATTAACAATTTGTAATAAATTTAATACATTTTTGAACAAATATTTTCTAAGAAAAAATGTGGCGCAAAGCTTGAGTTATATCAATGGCCTTCTGTATGTCTCTCTCTCTCCTTCATATTTTCTACCTTTTTGACGTAGAAGGTTGAAATTTGGAATGCATCTTATCATAGACGTATTCTACTTCACTATTTAGTCTGGTTTCGATTGGCCCGCGGTGGTCGGACTTATGGGGCTGGGAGTTAGATGGAACCTTTTGATCTATATGGCATACAAGTATGTAAAGGAGTGAAATTTGTTACGCAGATTTCTCTAAGCAAGATCTATGTCACTATGAACTTTGGGCCTAATTGTTCCAGCGGGGTCGGAGTTGTGAGTGTATGACTCACGTGGTCTTCAGAACTAAGCTTATTAGCGTTTTCAAATAGCAATACGGCATGTGATATGTCATTCGATTGGATATAATGAAAAACTAAATACTACGTTTGAGAAAATCAATTTTTAGAAAAAAAAATCGAGGTTAAAAATTGCAGATTAAAGGGGTAAAAAAAATAGCCGAACTCAGGGATACCGCTACTTTGCTATACCTCCTCTGGGGGGATTAATTTCTTGCTATTTCTACGTTTCTGTTAAAATAATAATAAAATTTATTTTGTAATGTTGAGAGTGACCGTTTGTTATTATTTTTTTACTGTCCAATATAAATGAGAAGGAACGCGAGAAAATGAGTGACGAACTTGTTTGATTAGAAAAGAACATGGCGGCCTTGCTTCTAGAGGGTCGGCAGAATTCGAGAGCTCAAGGGATCAGGTGGGAACCACGGCAATTTCTCCACTGAATTCCAATGACCCACATGCGTCGGAATCATGGTATGAATGACGGTCTCCCTTAAATCACCAAAGGAAAAGAGTGCGGAAGGCGGAAGGGAAGGAAGAAAAAAGAAAAAGCTCAAAAGAAGGAGAGAGAGAGAGACAGGAGAAAGATGGCCGCCAAGGATAACGTAGTAGAACGATCTTGGATGGGAAGAGATTGGTTGCGGACTTGCAGACAGAGTGAAGTAATTTTTCATGTCCCAGATCAGAGAATTTCTTTCGCATTTGTAGCCCTCTGTTTCAACCAGCAATCGAAACTTACATCTCATACACCATATATCTCCTTGTCTCTTTTTCCACTCGCCCGGTTCCTTTTCATTTCCTTTCAGAAAATAGAAGTTACGAAACTGGCAATCAGCCTTTTGACCTCCTTAAATTCTCTCGCCTTCTCCCCTCTTCCCTTCATCTGTTAGACGCAAGCGCTTTCAGGCATTGACGCCATTGAAAAACGTAATTCGGGAAAGGGAAAGGGGATTTTACAGAGGGAGGCTACACGTTGGCAGTTCGACGAAAAAATGTTTACTTTAATTGGTACTTCTTTGGAAATTCAGGCTGAGAATCGAATTGCTTCTTCTTTTTTAATGTTATTAGAGCAATTAAGGACGTCTCATTGAGCTCATTGATAATGGCAATTATAAATAATAAAAGCAAAAAAATAATAATAAATAGTATATTAAATAGCTGGCTCAGTCGAATGCATTAAAACGATGTTATCGATCCGCGCGAATTATATCTCGAACATCGGCGAACTGTCCGAGGCATTTGTTTGTTTTAAATAAACAAGAAAATCAATGATGAATTCATTTGGTTAATTCATTCATTCATTTTATCAACGTCTTCCGAACCCTTTAATTTGATGATTAGCATTGGCTTTTCCGAAGGTAGGCTCTCTCTCTCTCTCTTTGCGAAAGCTATTTCTCTTTTAGTTTTTCCTCCCTCTCCAACCCCTCCGTGACTGGCTGCAGGTTCTTCCTCATCTTTCAGGGTTCTCCATTAACCATTAGCTTTTACTTCACTGTAAAGGCACCGAAGAAATCGAATTAATCTGCAGCAGGGCTAAAGCCTTGTCAGATCTCCGTTCTACCTTCTATACGGGCCGCTGGGATCGCAGCTCTCTCTCTCTCTCTCACTTTTGCAGTTTCGAATGTAAGCTCTGGGGATTCTGAGGTGTTGGCACGGAGATAGGAAACCGCGGTCTGGGCCACTGACCTGTCCACCCGCATCTAGTCGACGTCCAATTTGTTTCACTACTTGGTTAGTCCAAAAAGTCTTTAAGCAACTCTCAGGATAGAAGGCGCCCCGAACCATTTTCTGAAGCAACATGAAATAAATTGCAAGTGACAAGGCTGTTGCTGGGATGAATAAAAAATGAAACTCAAAAAAAGAAACACACCTTCCTCAAAATTGCTTCATATTTAGGAATTACGTATTAAAATCATTGTTTATAATACTATCAAAAATAATTTTTATTCTTAATTATAATTATTAAAAATTCACTTGAAGTGAAAATAAACTGAAAGATTGGCAACTGATTTGTTATTCTTTAAACTTTTTTTTTAGCTTTTCGACATGCAATTCTCGGATTTCCTTAGATAGATTTTAATATCCTTTTAACATAATTGGGATATATTGATTCATATAAAAAGTTTGACTTTAAAATTGTTCTATTGTTTTTATTTGCAAAAATTACAGGAATGCGTCTAAGTTTATGCTTCATCACTAACGATATTTTTAGAGCAGTCTTTTCATTAGCTTGATTTTGTTACCAACATTACCGATGCTTATTATAAAGGAAAAATTGAAAGAGTTACAGCGTGGCTTAATCAACAAACCTCATCAAATGAATTTCCTTAGAGAATCTATGAGAACCTCGAGAGAAGCAAGGTCTCTACAAAAAAATCGGACTTAATTTTCGTCCAAAATTGATACCCAATTAACACCACACATAAAGGGAACAAATTGCCTTTCATGTTAAAAATGACTATTAAAAATGGACCGTCTTCAACTTCTACTGATTCTTCAAGTAGTATTTTTGCCGGCCAGGCGGCCGAGAGGGCTAGGGCGTAGGCTTTCTAGTTCTCGACTTTAACTGGGCATGGGTGTTTGCGTTTGTCCCGGGCTGCGTATAGATATAACTTTTGTAAAATGCACAAAATGACCTTAGTAGTTCACGCCAAAAATTCTAATAAACCAACCAACCAACTAGTACTTTTCAATATCTAATGGGCTTACAAAAAAGCACTATATTCACCGTAAATAACGATTTTACTGTTCGTAACCTATCGTTTGAGGAAACTATTTGTTAATTAAAATAAAAAGTTATTGTTGCGTTTCTGTAAATCTTCATGGACTATTGTTAATCACATTATGTTGTTCGTATAATACCAAAAACTCGTATTTTATAATATAACTTCATGATTCCAAAGTCTCGTATAAAGAAGAAATGTTTTTTGTCTATCGTTAATATTGCAAATGCCAATTTTCAAAGCGAATGTCAAACTCTTATAAGTTTGCTTAAGTGACAGTTAAAGAAATTTTACTTAATGAACCAGTGCTACACATATGGCCTCTCAGAAAAGAACAAATCTATCTCAACAATATAATTCATCGATGATAAAATGAAATTTATAAAAAAGTTTATCAAATAAGATATGAAGATAACTATAAATTTTGATGTAAATATATTGTTGAAGTTATATGGTTGAGAATTTTTTTAAGATGTGTTTAATTTCTTGTAATAAGGTGTCAGATTCTAAGTCTGTTTGAATAACTAACATGCATGATTTACATTATTTGTTTGTTTGGCCTTAAAAATTACTATATTTTCCAAGATATCAAGTTTATTATTATCTTTGAATTTGGTTAAAATGAATAATCAATTTTGCTGAACTTCCATATTTCATCAATTTATTATTGAATATAACGAACAACTCTAAAACCTTAAAACATTATTTGACTCTTGAAAACGATGAAAAATCGAAACGATCGTCAGGTCTTTATATCTTATTTTATGAACTTATTATTACAAATACTTTAATGCATTATTTATGGACTATAAGGTTGAAACCTATTACCTAATAGTACAAGAATCTCTTGAAGAAACAAATCCATCTACTTGAAAATTTACCCAGTAAAGTCTAGTATGCAATGGAAACTTTATGCAACTAAAATTATTAAATATTTATTTAAATTTGGTATTCTGTGAAGTGGATGAAGAGAAGAAAATTTCTATTCTTGTTAAAAATTATGTATCTTCTGATACAACAACTTTTGAAACAAAGCGGTTTAATATAAATGCTATCCTTTAGGTAGATGGTGTGAGGAGAAAACTTCTACATTAAAAATACACCTATATAAACTAACTTTTAATACACATACTTCCCAGTAGCTTAATTATACAACAAACACATATATAAACAAAGAATTTTCGTCTACAGCCTGCTGTCTATATAATTGCTTATAGTGGTCAAAGCATAATTATGAATTTTTTAGTATTTAATCTAAACATATATTATGTATCATGAGCTCGTGTATGTAGAAACTGCAGTTTAATGCTTACTGGGATTAAAGAGGGTGGAGTGTCAAGTTTATTATTCTTTAAGACTTCCAGGAATCGTGTTTCAATTTGCTTAACAAGCTACAAAACGTATAGTCGGCAGAACCCTTACGATGTCGTCATCTGTTCACTCCTGTTATTAAAAATGTCTGGCCTTGTTGTTTGAGAATGCTGGTTCAAACACTGTCGAGAATTGTAGGAATTTGTAGAAATGGGTTACGTCTAGTGTTTTATCTTTTTCTTGTTGTTGGCCGAAAGTTTCTATGTATTTTAACAGAATTATTGGAGAATACTCAAATAGGCAAAAAAGATGTTAAAATGGAGAAGCTTAAAATTTATAAATTAAAAGCTAAGTAATTTTTGCAGTATCTGTCTATACGGCAAATAGATGCCTATTTCGATTTAGCACTGTCTGCTAAATAAATAAGAACTTGCCATGCTTAATGCGTTAAAAACACGCGTTTTCTGGCTGCTAACGCCGAATAATATTTTGTTCTGTATATGTTGTTTTCTGTTTGGCGGTCAGACATCCCGTACTGACGTCATTGTCGTTGTTTCCCTTTCTCTTTACCTATTCATCTGTCCCATCCCCTCCATGATTAATAATACAATTACAGAAGGTCACCCTCGTGTACACGCCCACTCTACTCGTCACCCGCCCACCTCCTCCTTGTACACGAACTCCCATCACCATCAACTCTAATTTCCTCCCTTTCACAGGTGCTGTCACACTCTCCTCTCTTCCGTAGAATAATCGTTCTTTTTTTTCCTTTTCATTCTTTTTAATTTTAATCATACCACGACCACAACTATTATTTGATTTGCTTCCAAAATACGAGTTTTAATGTCTGGTAATTAAATAACTAATATTTTTTCACATATTTGTAATCAAAATAAGATACACGGGATATTTTGCTCTGGTGGACATTCTATCGATCGGGTATGGAGTTGGCTGGCGATATGCGAAGAGTTTTCCCCCTCTTGGGTTTCTTCACCTTACCTTGTTGGAAGCACTGTAGGTCCGACTCTGTTTCCAGGTGAGTGGATTTCTCCAAACACACGCGCCGTGTACATTTGCAAAAATGACCCTGGCAGCCGATGAGGCTTAAACGCAAATAGCCAACCTCATTGCAAGGTGGTTGATCCACACGAACCCGAAAATGGATCCATTAAAAAGTAGATATCTCTTATACGCGTGCAAGCTGCTGTCTTCGTTCATATCTTTTGCGCATTCGTCCTTTGCTTATCATGATATGTGAGGGCGGTGAGATTAAAGCCAAAGGTATTAATAAAAATTAATTAATGATAGATAAATGCTTGCAATTCACTACAAACCCTCGGTTATTTGCACTTTTGTCCATAATATGCGCTCTTATTATGAACCATAATCTAATTGCCAAAATAAGCTCCTTTGACAGCACGTATCGCAGCCAGATGCGTTGGGAGGACAGTACATTGCTGGGAAGTTTTTATGGGCATTATGTGACGAAATCAACACGAATAACGTCGTCAATTATCTTTGCCGTTACCTTACTGGAGATGCATTCACTCATGCTCGCACGCTTGCCTTTGGGGGAGTACAGATAATCCTTCCACAGTACGGTATCTTACAACACGGTTTCGCTCTAACACCTTCAGACATTTTCGGAAACCCTCGTATAACACTAGAAGTTAGCCACCATTGTAACTAATCTAAACACCATTTCCGAAACATTCACTTATGACAAAAATCCAGTAATGATTTATACAGGGGAATATTCAGTTAAAAAAAACTAAAAAAAGCAGAAATCAATTTAAATTATAGCGTATTTTCTGGACTATAAGTCGCACTTTCTTCTAAAATTTTGGCTACTGGGAAAGCGACTTATATATTAAATTTAAATGAGAATTCAAACGTTTGTATCTTGATACGTTAGTACCCAACACTGGTGGAAGTGCACAATAGCATCCTTTAACTTCTTTGGCTGGTATTATTAACACTAGCAGTGTTCATGTTCTGTATTTATTACTGTATCAGCTGTAATTGATGAGTAAGCAATTTGCCTAATTTTTTAAAGTTATTTACTATGGATTTCACATAGAAAAATAAGTATCCACGATACTGTGCCGACCAACTTCGCAACTGGTGGCCATTTTGAATCGCTATTAAGAAATCCCGAAATATTGTAGCTAAAAAATTGCAGAGAGTTTATCATTCATTATTAATCAGGTTTATTTCGGAAAATTAAAAATAAAGGATTAGTTCTGGGAAATATATTGTAGAATGATTTAGGAGGTTTTTAGGTGTCGGGCCATTTACTGCGGCTTATACAGCGAATGCGACGTATATATGTTTTATACGATTTTCTTGAATTTTCGCTAGTGCTGGTGCTAGTTATATAAAGATGGGACTTATAATCTGGAAAATACGGTACATACGAGGCCTGTGAGAAAAATATTCGACCTAATTTTTTTTTGCGAAAACCTGATGGATTTGGATCGCGCGCGCTTGCATGAGCCGACCTTGAACCTTTGTGCGTATGCGTGAATTTTTTCCCGCCTCTCAATAGCGTCAGTTGCTGGCAATCAACATTAGAGGGAGGTAGTGTGTTGTGCTCTCGTCGGTTTTTGATTTGAAGGAAAATGACGGAACGACTGGAACAGCGTTACTGCATCAAATTTTGCCAGAAACTGGGCGACAGCCAGGTGGAAACCAGTCGTCACAGTGGAAGCATTCCTCGTCACCACGACCAAAGAAGGCCCGCCATGTGCGCAGCAATGTGAAAGTGATGCTGTCTGCTTTCTTTGACTCTCGCGGTGTGGTACACCACGAGTACGCACCTCAGGGTCAAACAATCACCAAAGAGTACTACAGGGATGTCCTCCGTCGCCTACGTAATGCAGTGCGGCGCAAGAGACCGCAGTTGTGGTCAACAGGCAATTGGCGCCTCAAAAACCAAACTTGATTCAGACTTTTTTGGCGAAAAACCAGACTCCCGTGGTATAACAGGCTCCTTACTCTCCTGACCTGGTCCCCTGCGACTTTTGGCTGTTCCCCAAACTCAAGAGGCCATTGAAAGGAACGCGATTTCAGACAAGAGAGGACATTATGGCTGCAACGACAGCCGAGCTAAACTCCATTCCGAAAGACGCTTTCCAGGAATGCTTCCAACAATGGCGGAACCGCTGGGAGCAGTGTGTGGAGTCCCAAGGAGACTACTTTGACGGTGATTAGGTTTCCAATGCTCCAGGTGTGTAATTTTTTTTTCCCGGCCGAAGGTCAGATACTTTTCTCACAGGCCTCGTATAACAGAAATTTAAGACGCATACCACCATTAATTTTAAATAAAATAAGACACTTAAAAGACGAATAAAAGGTAAACTATTTTAAAAGTATTTTAGAAAAGGAATTATTTATGAAAAGGAGAAGCTTAGTAAATGAAAACATTAAGCGAAACGTTAAGAGAGAATTTATAAAAGGTAAAATTATAATGATAAAAAATGCAAATGAAGTCAATATTAAGATTAAAAATTTAAAAACCAAAATAACTTATTAGAGATTTATTTTATTTTATTTTATTTTATTTTAACAAGGTTATTAAAATGAAAATGGTTATACAAACATTTGTTTCTTTTTGATTTGCATGCAAACATACGAGGATCACTACAAAGTCATGCCCACTATTTTTTTGCAGGCAAATGTGTTGTTATACAAACAAACATTTCATAATATACATATGAAATTACACAATGTACTTTGCCAATGTCTGTTATATGGGTTACTCAGGAAGTATTGCAGACAAAGATGAAAAGATACGAATAAAAAAATTCATCTACTGTAATAATGTTGGGCACAATAGTCTGCACGCACATTAAGTGTTTTTGTTGCCAACTCCTATAGAGACAATCACATCTGTCGTTCTCTAAGCACATTGTGCGATCATGACACGAGCAACGTCGATACCAACAGTCGTAGGTGTCCTGTATGAGGCATGTCGGTACATGCTATTCGCCCAAGTTTGAAAGCTGCTACCCACCTTGTAACAACAGTTCTGCATGAGAGTGCACTGTCTTTAACAACCTCTACGGCTTGTGTGTGACATTCCCTCGTATTCTGACCACCCAGGTTGCTATTTTTACGTACCCAGGTTGCTCTAGCCGACTCAAATCCATACTTGACAACGGTTGAAAATCTGCTGACTTTCGCACAGGCAACTCGGCTCCTATGCCACCTATGTGCACGCCCGTTGGACGGTTTCCTGGGAGCACGCAGCCCGTTCATCGTTCCAATTTTGGCGCCTGTACGTCCGTTGGTTTCGGAGGTGGCAAGACTGGTACAAGACAACAGAAAGGCAACAGTGCATCAAATTACTACAGATCTTAATCAAGGACCCTCTCAAATGATCTCTGAAAGCACTGTTCGCCGTACACTGCATCGTATGGGAATGGAACCCGAACACTGCATCTTCCGTCCTTGAACATCTACACCATTTAGTAGTATCAGTAAGTACCATACACGTCTCAATGTCATTGCTCCATATCGAAAAATGTGGATCGCAGTCCGGGATTCCGCTGAAAAAATAGTTGCCATGATATTTTTACAGTGACAAATATTAAAGTTTTCGGAATCTAACCCCCCTCCCCTTTTTTGTATTGACTCTGGGTTTGATATGTCAAGGTTTTCACACAGCACGGCTGTTTCTAGGAACCTAACTACCATATTATGGGAGCGTTACCTATATACTGTTATAAGGCGCCTGAGAAAATTGTCTATTTTCCTGATGTTCGAAATTTGCAACCTAGCCCAATCTTGTTGAAATGCAAGTTATCAGGGGGATACTGTGTTTGCACTGCCTGCGCTAAGGTTAAGTGTTGAAGCCACTTCGCGTACTAAAATTTTCCTATTGCTCCGTATGAACTTGTTCACACAAGTGGCTGGCCTTAGATTCTACAGTTCATTTTCGCTACGCTATCTGCTCATTCGTTGTCCCATTGACGCAGGTGCAGACTTCCTCGCCATTTTGTTTCTGCAATGCGCTCGTTGTCATGACAAAGAAATCAGTCACGTTCAGTGAGCACGAGATGCCAGTGTTGCCAAACACAATAACATTAGGAATTTATTTAGGAGCAAAACTCCTCGGGAAAAAATTCCAGGTCAAATTTGAACCTTCCTCGTATTAATTTTAGCAAAGGATCAGGCTCGGTTGTTATAAATTCTGAGCACAAATTAACGGTTAATGCAATAAATTAAAAATCAATTCTCTAACCATAACTAAACACTTAGAAGAGTTGGGTCGAAGCCTTTGGCAAATTATTGGATTATGAGGACCCAGGGCGACAAATATGATACCTCTTTTTCATTAAAATTGCATAATTATTGGTTTTGTTCAGTAGATCCGATATTGTGTAACCAAAAACGAATTAATTAGGCAATTTTCCCTCCGGTAAAGACCATCTCAGAACGACGAAACCGTTAGCCTTGCAAAGCTGATAAATTTAAAATACTTTATTAAAAATTAATTTACATTAACGGAAGCTCTTATATTCTTGTATTAATATTAGGAACATTCGTCTAGAAATTGGCTCGGATAATTAAAATTACTCGAATTCCCTCCACGAAGCCCTTAAGTCCTTCCCGAGGTAATTGAAAAACGATGTATGGATTGATTTGCATTTTATTGATCTCATCTGAAAAATTCAATTTTGATATCATTCAATTTGTTGGATGAAGACAGTGATCGATACGACGTCCAATTGCTACACGTTTTAAGCGATCAAAGTATTAATCAACGTGGTTTGCTTTTAATGATGTAAAGATGGACAGTTTCGACATTCATCCTCTTAAACGTTATTCTCTGCCTGAAATATTATTCCCGAGTATGCATTGTGTGCACGATTAGAGCGTTTCATCCAAGACATTGATATTTTGAATATTAAGTCTAATCTTTAAATAGATTGGAATAAATAATCGGCAGCTAAATTTTAGAGATATGAGCATGTGACATATTTTTATTGTAAAAATGTATTTCACCATACATTTAAAGTAAAAAAATGAAATATAACGAAGTTTCTAAAATTGGATTGTTCTTCGAGAAATAAATTAGGGTTATAAAATTTTCTAATTGGCCGTCACATTCAATTTTCTATTTACGATTTATTGACACTAATTCATTTTAAGCATAATCTATTCAGTGCAGCAATTGTGGGACAACGTTTGATGAAATATATGCTCACTATTACATTTTAACTTTATTAAATGGACCTGCGTGCCCATTTCAAGAAGTTAGAAGAACGTTGTGGAACAATAGCACTTCTGAATGCAGTTTAGTAATAAAAATCACTTTATATAAATTTAAATTCTGTCTTTCCGATTGTATTAATATTTACATGCGAATTAACAATGAAACTTTGTTGTTATTATTATTTAAAATGATGACTGATGACCAGAATTGTTTTCTACAAGCTAAAGGTTCATTCTTGGAAGTACTAGCTCAAAAATTAAAATGTTTATAGCCAAAATTTGTATGATAATAATAATATAAAAAAATCAGTGCAATATAAAGGCAATTCCCTGTGTTAATAGTTAAGGATATCCCAAAATGAACTGACATTTTGAATTTGCCGCCATTTTTTTCGTGAAACACGCAAGAGTAGAGATTTATGTATGCTGTCATTATTAAACACATTAAGATTAAATTACGCAGAATTTAAATCAAACAACGTGTGTAAATTGTAAAAACTCACTTCAAAAATGGTGAAAATTTTAAGAAAACTGTCAGCTCTTTTTGGGACACCCTTTAAAATGGCCACCTAATAGCCCAGATCTTAATTCCATCAAAACATTATAGGCTATTGTGAAAAGAAATTGTTAAAATGCAAAAGCCAAAAAACCTCCATGATCTGAAGGAAGTTGTGAAGTTATAAAGTGATGTCCCAAAATGAGCTGACAGTTTTCGTAAAATTTTCACCATTTTTGAAATGGATTTTTACAATTTTTACATTGTTGGGTTGTGCAGTTTTGCATAATTTAACCCCAGTGTTTAATAATGACAGCATATAAAAATATCTACCCCGGTTGAACCACGAAAAAAATGGCATCAAATTCAAAATGTCAGTTCATTTTGAGACACCCTTCATTTCTGATATTTATAACATCATCTCTGAACTACTAACTGCTCTTTTTATCGCACTGTTGTAATCATTGCCGACTTCCAAAAAGAGCAAGTTGCTAGTGCCCGTCTAACTGACACATCTTTCAATTTATTTGGTGCAAGTGAATTACGGTATCGAAAGTCAAATTAGCATAAATTGTTAAACATTTAGTAGACAGCAGTTTAATATAACAGAAACATTAAGCAGTAAAGAGAATTGTGATAGCTAAGAAAAAGATAATTTTTGCGAAAGTATCTGCAGCCTCCGACCTGCAATCGCTAGGCTACTGATAACAGGTAACTCTGGTGGATGCAATATAGAGAAAACAGTGGTGCGAAAAGCAAAAATCTTGGACTGCTGGTGAATGGAAAATCTCTCCATGGCCCAGCCACTCTTCCTTCACACTCTTCTGTACCACAGAACAGTTTAGGTTGTTTAGAGAACGCTTAAAAATCATACCTTTCGTGCGGTCTAATTCCAACAGTGAAGCATGGTTGTGGTTCCATCAAAATTTGGCCAAGTATGTCATTCTATTCTGCAGTCCCTGAAAGACATTATGATCGGCAAAGACTATGAACAGAGTTTGAGCAATTAGATTCATGCCATGATGCATTTGTTTGCCGAAGGAGATGGTATTTTCCAGAATGACAATGCGCTCGTCCATGCCGCTGGCAAAGACCAATCTTCGATAAAATTGGCTAATAGTTGTTCACTTCGTTTGTTTTGAAGCTTTTGATAAATACATATAAATGTGCGTTATACGACCTTTAATATTGTTTTGGCATTCAGTTGAATTCAGTTCTGTTTTTTCAAGTTCCTTAAAATAAAATTTTATTTGTAGCGGCTAATTCCAAGTTTCTTCATACTGTAAGTAGCCAGAGCCCCAGAGGGTTTTTGTTATTATTCTTGATTTATTATTTACATTTTCTTATGATTGATGAAAATCATGACGCCATTTCAGTAATTAAAGATTGCTTATACTTAACAAATTAAAAATTACAAAATTCCTGAATTCGAGCTCCATAGATTTATTCGTTGTTTAATTATAATTATTCGCTTCCACAGCGAGCTCATTCTATAATTAACGAACCAATTTATTCGACTGCGTTCATTAAATAATAAAATAAGAAGGCGAATCGTCGTAATTTAATTTTTTTGCTAATAAAATTCTACTTTGAATAAAAAGCCGAACCTTATTTTTATTTATTCCAGTATTCATTACGTTAATTTGCACTGCGAAAAAGAGCACTAGAAATCAAAACCTCCTTAAATTTAATAACAAGGCGGTAGAGTGAGTTGATCGTAGATATGCTAGTTTTCTATAGACAGAAGGTAAACGTTTACCCCTGGATCGGCGTTCTTTTTCCTCCATTTTTCTTCTCATCGTTTTTTCTCTCCTTTTCTTCTCCCTATCCCAATCAAAGGGAGGAATCGCCAAGACGGCAAGGGAGAGATTCGCTATCGAACTCCGGCGAATGATGTTTGTCAAACTAATTGGCCCTTTGCCTTTTGCCTGTGTCTTCAACAGCTGAAACGGCCGAATAGGCCAGATCCCTGAATCAAAAGCCTTAATTATTCATGTCAGAGTCTCATCTAATTTCCCCTGATGCCTCTGTGTTGGGAGAAAGGGCGAATCCAACGACGGAAAAAAGAACTCATCGCCCCCTCGAAGGCTTTCCTTACGACGGCGGCGCCAGTAACCACCTGTTGACGTCACACGTCAAATCTGATGTAAGAGCTTTCCTCATTTTTTAATAATAATAATATTTTACCGATTCCAGAATTACATCACAATTGTAAATTTTTGAAGAATATGAATTAGAAAAAGCAAGACTTTAAACATTAAGATTTTTAATAATTATGATAATAATTAAAGCATATTACGTACTGAAAATTAAATTAACCATGTCACTCAAATAAAGGATTAATTAGACTGTATTAACGCTTTGTTGTAATTTTGTTTTGCAAGAATATTGTTTTTATAAATTTAGAAAATACACAGAAATTATAAAGTTTTTTTACTCTTTGTAAGTCTAATTTTAAGAAGACTTTCTTTAACTTGCTCCTTTCATCTTCGAGTTTGTGATAAAGGATTGAAATGAATTCGAGAATTTATTAATGTTTTCCAAGAATTTTTCCAAGAATGGTTTCTTCCATTTTTCCCTCTCTACCATAACTATGCATTATTTTATTTTTATTTCTCTGCTCTTTTTTTTCATCCTTTACTTTCTTGCCTGGCTGTGTCGTGGAATGATTTGCAGGACGCATTGTCTCCTTTGAAATATGGCGAGGGACCTCCAGGTGGACCGAGTCACCGACTGACGCCAAATCATGATTTATGTGCACATTTCTCCTTGACTGTGGGGAGTTGGAGCCGTATTTGTTTGGTCGGTACCCTCAGCCCTCACAAGGGCTCCGCATTTGCCTGTCAATCTCTCTCTTTCACTCTCGTTCCAGTCAAAAAAAGACAAGTTCCGCATGTGTGCGTTTCTTCTGCTCTGCTACAAACAGACACTCACACTAGTAAATCCACACTCGTTTTTTTTTTATAACTCACTCAGGTGAGCCGATGGTATGTCTAACTCTATAAGTTCATGAATTATGAATAAACTCTATGTCAGCCGTCTTTATTCGATAGAATTAGCTTATTACAAATAGTCAAGTGATTATGTGTTTTAATTTCCTCATTCCAAAGATACGCCAAGATTATAAGTTTCGCTACCAATAGTCGCTTCTCAAGAATCGTTACATAAACATACATCTTAAGAAGGTATTAAGAACAATACTTAACAAATCTTGAAGAAGGTGATGTCTAGATATATAGAAATTGCAATTCTGCAGTGGCTGGAAACGCAATTTTAAAAGATTCTGGCAATAGCATTTTAACAGATATCAACAAGCTGGATGAAAGCGCAGTAACACTGGGATTTGCTTTTTCCAATCCTGTAACGAAACGATAGCCATACGATTTAAATTCAAATTCATAGGTTATAGCCTGGACGAAACATTTTTTTAACTGTAAATGTTTGTATTTGATAGGTTCAAAATCTCTTTATACATGAATTTTCAGTAAGACATAGGAGAGGAAAAAACGGAGACATCAACATGAGCAAGGTCCTGTAAAACAAAGAAAGAAAAATAATAATGTAAAATTCAAATACAAGCAAAGCGTTGACACAGTTCTTAAAGGAAATCTTATTATCGCTAATCCGCTTGCGCAGTTCCGACATTTTTAAGCAAACGATTAATGCTCCTTAATTACGAAAGTTTGATACATATTAGTTTAAAACAGACAATCAAAAGCTAAATCCTATCGCAAGCAAACTGCTGTTAGGCTTAACGTTATCAACAGCCAGATGATGTTAGTCCTGTTTTATTAATAACTGACAGCTATCAAAAGCAAACTACCGTTAGCTCTAATGTTGTCAATAGAATTTTCAAATTTTTTATTGATGTATTACAAACTACGTATGATCTATAGAGTCTGCTGAATGGTAAATACCAAGATAGCAACAGGGAACTAATTCAGTTTGGTTGTCAGTTTCAGAACTAATTCCAACAATATCAGAATTTCTAGTGCACTTACATATTATACAAGATTGCTGATTCGTTGACATTTTTTGAAATTACTGTAACCAAAGGAACAACCAGTCACCTTCACTATGTCTGAAAGTCAGAAAAAGCATTGGCGAAGGAAAATTTCTAAATAGTAAAAGCAAAAACTGAAAACAGGAGTCTGCCAGAACTCCGGGTGAACTAATTCTTCGGGTAATTCCGGAATTTCTGAAAAGGTTTTAACCTGTTCAAACACAGGCTTTGAAAATGTTGGTACTTTATAAGACAGTGGAAAGGATGTGAGGCGATAATGAATATGAAATCCGCAACAATCTTTTCTAAATTTTAATGATATTTGTAAATACAAGCTGTGGGTATCATTATTCAAGAACGTAACCAGTTTTATGTCGCTATTTGAATTCATAAGTTAAATTTTGGATAAAGGAAAAGTTTGCTTCTTAATTTAGAAAGAAGATAAGAAAATATTAGACTTTAAATAAGCATTAAAACTCTTTTGGATATTTTGTTTCCATTTTTATCGTCTACTCCATTTGAATTTTTCTGTAGCCTCCTTGTGTTCATGTTTCTCTTCTCTTTTTCCTGTCTTAAGAAAGGATCGCTCTCCGTTTCTTCCGATGCGCAAAATGAGATCGCTTAGATCGCGTAAATAATCGAAATTTCAGTCGAAGGAATCGACGTTGAATTGTTGAGTATTTCCGAGACGTTCGGAATGAGCTCGTGCATTTCAAACGGACATTAAGAGAGTGGTTTCCAAACCGCCGGGGCTTCCTTCAACTCACTTTCCCTCCTCCTCCCTCCGTTTGGCCGATGAGCTGTGCATTTATCACAGGATGTATAGATAATGAGCTACCGCGATAGAGGTCCGACCTCCTTCTCACACATCACGGGGAGATTTAAGTGAAGGGACTGTCTGTTGAATCTTGGATGAGGCTCCTGACAAATTCCCCTTGCCCCATGTATCAAATGTTCATGGTCCTGGAACCGTGGAACGAGAAGCAAATATCCTTCAGTTGTGATTTGGGAGATGCAACTTCGTAGATCGAAAGCCCCAATACCCCCTTCCCCCTCCCTCCACCTCCAATCCCCCCATCCTTCCTCTTCCAACATTCTCCTTCTTGTCAATGAACTGTGTCCGAAGTGTCGCGCTCACTCTCAAGCCGTTCGATTACGGCGTTTTCCTTTATGCAAAGCTGATGTCCGCTTATCTCGGGAGAAACGTTCCTTCATTTTGCAAGGAAGAGCGCATTACTTTCCTTGATGAGTCGCAATGAACCATTCCGTCGTTAGTTGTGACGCATTCGGTCGCGTATATATTATAGCCATGAATGATGAATGGGTGCGCGTCAGAAAAGAACCACAACGCAGGTAATAATGATCACGTGAGTCAGATGGCCGCCGACCAGAGGATAGAATGACCAGTTGATAAATAACTCATCCGACTAAGTCATCATTTAAACATAGCTCTTTTCCTGTAATCACCACTGCGTGACTTCGGTGCACGTGTATGAACTTTATGAACGTACGGCCTCTTTCTTTAGGTTTCTTTCCAAATACTCAGCTAATCATAATTCTAAATAAATAATTTCTTTGTATTTTATTCGAAATCGCAAATTAAATTGATTTAATTTTAAAAATATCGCCTGTTGACAGCTGAATATGATACTCTTCAAATATTAACGCCATGTCGTGTTGATAATAAGAGCATTCGCATTTACAACTGGAATTTATGCATATCTTCTATCTTCCCAGCAAGAATGAATGAATCTTCATTATCTCTATTTAAAATGCTACAGTCGTGTTAATTGTGAGTCTTGTGGACCAAAATCTATTGCTTCACAATAAATAGCAATTTGAATTAAATGAGAAAGTTCTATTCAAAAGATTGTTGCCATAAAAGAAAACACCAACGTTTGAAGGATATGAATGTATTTTAAGCTAGTCTTTCCGGATAGAAAAAGAAGTCAAATGCGTTGAAACGCTGTTAAATTGTATGTGATCGAAACTTCTGTTAAAGACCATAAGAATTTTTTGAGGCCTTTGAAGATAAACACTTAAATAATTGAGGCGGGAGTAATCGATTTCAATCTGTGTTCATCTTGAGGCATTATTTGGAATTTGGGAGCGAAATTTTTGGGCTTGGGAATCGATAGGAATTAGAACTTGGGGTTCTGGGGAGAGAGCAATTTTGTTATAAGGGTTTCGCTTTACGAACATGTACGTATAAGAATACTGTAATGTAATGATGATTGGTACCAAACGACGATTCTTTTTCTGTATTTAGGAAAATAAAGTTTATGCGATTATTTATTCAAAAAAACACAAATCGTTCAGAAACTTCAGACCTTTACTAGACAATACCACAACGAAAGAATAAATATACAGTTCACATTTATAATGCAGTTGTTTATGTATAAATCGAAAAAACAAACCAACAAATTAAAACTTAACAATGGCCACGCAAACAATGGCATCATAAATTATACCATACAGACAAAAAGCCATAAGATGCAGGTAAATTTATTTTAAAAATAAAATTTCAGGAAAATTGACCACTCACTTGACCCCAAGACTTCATTATAGCTACATGCGCATGCATACGAGTCCAAATAAATTTATGGACAATGAAACTTTCAAGCGCTCTTCGTACTTTTGTGAATTTTACAAGTGACTGGTTAATTCAATCTTCAACTACCGGATGACACGGCAATTTAAGTTCTGAAATTTTATCAAAAATATTACGTTTAGGTCAAGGCACCGATATGGATCTCCCTTCTGTTTCTTGTACTTCACCAAACTGCGGTTACTGTCCGCACGCCACGAGAGGACCGCTGAGTTGCTTAATGTGCTCCCATAGTGTCGCTGCAGTTGCAGATGAATCTATTCAGTGTTGGGGACAAACAGCCAAATTTGAGTCGATCCATGTTTTATATATGTAAACAGTAGGATGATTTTCTTCTCTTATTTTTTTCATATTACTCAGGTATCTACCTCTCCATGCAAACGTTTTCATTTATTTGGAAACACGGCCAGAACTCATTTTTGCGCTACTTGATTTTAGCGCTTTTCCTCCCTTCATAACTATAGACTGATCTGCAACTACAGCGACACCATACGAGCACAATAAGCAACTCAGCGGTCTTCTCGTGGCGTGCGGACAGTACAGATAAATTCATTTTAGCCGCCTAGTTAAGCAATATTTAATTTCAAATTTTGATTTATTGAATTTATTCTGATCTACATATATAATTTATGTAATTTAACTTGGAATGGGAACTACGGTAATAAAAATAAAAAAATACCATGTACAAGGGTAGACATAGACAAATACAATTCGGATTTTAGTAATAGTACGTTACTACAACAAAATCTGCGCCTTCATTCGTCTAAATTGGTGATTAACATGATTTATTTTCATACTCGTTTGATGACTTCAATCTCTTATGGCCTTAACCAACTCGGGTTAATCTGATAGTTAAGGTTAGAGTTAGGACAAGAAATAGTATTTGCACTCTGACTTTCAACCCGAGTTGGTAAATATGGCTATCAGTGTATTAATACATATACGAGGGTCACTTACGAAGTCACTTATTTTTTTCGGCAGAATCCCAGATCACGATCCACATTTTTCGATATGCAGCAATGACATTAGCAGTAGCAGTAGCAGGGAAGAATTACAATGGGAAGCGAAGGTGGGGGGATTAAGTGAAATCGGATGTAATTAGCGATCCAAGCGGCCAGGCCGTTTCGACTGTAATCGAAACTGAGCCTTAGATGAAAAATACAGTTTTAAATAAGTGACTGCATACTAAATAAATTATTAGGTGAATATAAAATTTCAAGATAGGAGCAGTTATTTTCTAATTTCTCCAATCTAGCCTTCTTTAGATAAAATGTAATTTGTATCTAATTTCGTACAAGGTGATTGGTTTTCTTCAAAGACCATTCATGGCAATTGTTCTACTTCTATTCAACGAATATTATCAGCGCATCCAGTCACTAAGTTTCCGATTTTATATTTTTCTCCGACAAGTCAAAGACAGGCGGTGCCAGATTATGCTGCGTTGACCTTCCAACTCAGAACAGAACAAGAGCACATTAGGAACATGAAGAGATACGTACGCCTAACGTTAACTGAACGGAATAAAATAGCAATTACGAGGGCGGTCAAAAGAACAGCACGGGTAGGGAGGGGATTAGGAGAAGCATGTGATGGAGCAGCACCATAAAGGCCGGAAGGAGAGTTTATCAAGAGCGGAAGTTCCCTTCGTTGCGGCCTGGCCGTTGGAGACCAGTGGCGCTGTTTCGATTTCACTTGAATAGCATTGGAGCAGTTACTACCTGCGTTTCCCCTTCTTCCTCTTCCCTGACAGTACTTCGTGGTGAAAACGCGAGGAAATATCACGCACAACTCGTAGAAGCTGTTGGAGATCTTTCCAAAGTGGACGAGTAGCAACTACCGACGCCCTATGACTCTTCGTACCAATTTGCTCGTGCCAATTTGCTCGTTCGCACAATGTTTAGAGAACGACAGGACGATGGTCTCTACAGGAGTTGGTAACAGAAACAGGCATTGACCAGACAACTGTACATAAAATTTTACGACACGATCTGCACATTTTTGAATTGTGCTCTTCTCCCTTGTCTGCAATACCCCCTGAGTGACCTATGTAACAGACATTATTGGTAAAGTACATTGTGCATTTTCATATGTTTATTAAGAAATTTTGTATAACTACATATTTGCCTGCAAAAAAAAAGAAGTTGCCATGAATTTGTAAGTGATCCTCCTGGATTGTCGTGTTTACCTTCACTTTTAACAAATATCCATGGCTGGATCATTTATGCTTACGATATGCGATAATTCGAATATTCATATGATGAAGATTTAATATCTTATTCTCTTGTACTAATTACTAGTTTTTCCAATACGCTCGTGTCTTGACTAGCTGGATTTTGTTCTACAGATATGATTGATGAAACAAATTTGCTGTAGAATGCAAATTTAAACATACTTTAAGGACATGCAAATTTACACAGATTGGGCTAAAAGTCTTCAGCTGAGCATATGGAAACATCCACTTTTTTGGCTTTAGTTCATCCGCAAGCATTTTTCTTTTCCCTTGAAATTGTTCCGTGTTTTCATTTCTTAAATGTATGTGCGATTCTGTTGGCCTTTTATGGGTACTTATTTCCAAAGATATTTCCAAAATATTTTAAAATTGTATGTTAAAATCAAGACTAAAAATCCTTTTAGAAGTAAAACCGTTTTTAGTGCACAGTCTGAGATTCGTCCACGAACAAAAATAAAAGACGAATTTTAAAAATAGTGCCTTACGGATTATTTGTAAGAGTCACGTTTTGGATAGCGCAAAGAGCAAAAAGACGGACATTCGTGGTCCCTGGATTGATTTCAAGTCTCGAAAACTTTATTTTGTTTTTCATTCTCTAAATCAACCCTGTTGCTTTCCTAATTTGTTTATTCTAACCGTGTTTTCATTTTTATTTATTGGTATATTTCTCTAAGGCAAGCAAAACATTTAGTTTTGTTGAGTATAGTTTCTGCTAGCTTTTACACTCCAACTAAATAGGCCTACTGCAAACTTGAATGGATAAATCCATTGATGGCACTAATAATAATTATTTTATATTTAAGTTCTAAAGAAGAAGCTACCATTACAAAGTGACCAAATTATGTATTTTATAGATTTCCTTAGCACTGGGATTAGCCCATTTAAAGTAAAGGGCTGGTAAGTGAAGCAACAGCTTTAGAATTTCATATTATATTAAAAAGACATAAAAAATAATCCTCAAATTAAAAAAAAGGAATTGGATTTTGAAGAGATATTGTTTTAATTATCTTTTCATCTGTCAAATTATTTCATATGTGAAATTCAAATAAGTGAAGCCGAACGAAAAGAGAACTAATGAAATTTCCTCTTCTCTTAGATACAAGGAAGAAAACGGCACGAAAATGCCAGTCTCGAACAGAATCTCTGAACTTCTGATAAAGGTGACTTCATTTCCTTACCAAGAGATAATATTGTAAGCATTCGACAAGAAGCGAAGCAAATTGTATTGATTTTGGATTAACCTAATCTGCGCCCTTCCAGGAGACTCCCAGAATTCCGAGCGCGGTGCCGTCGAAAGCTATAACATTGAGCCGAGAGGAACGGGAAGCTAAAAAATGTATAGAGCATGGAAAAATTTACGCACGCTCCTTAGTCTGTATGTTTGATCATGGAGGGTACTCGTCTCTCGTTGAAAAATAATGTAGACAGGCTACAACAACGAATTCCAATGTGGGCTGCTCTTCTACTCTGTCGCCGTTAATTGATTCGGTTGCCTTGGATCGTTTTATTTTTGCACGAGTCGTTAATATGTTGCTCTCATTTGTTGGTGGGTTTATTTCGTTTATCGACTCAGTCCGACGCCCTGTGCCGGCGATTCTGCTTTATGTGGGGTTTCAAACTGTTGCAAGGGGAACCAATTGCTTTATTTCCATTCCCTTCTCGGGAGTCAAAGGCAATCAAGCTAACCACTTCTCCACTGAGATCGAAATTCGGTTTGCTGTCACTGTGCATGGTTTCCGTTGAAGCCCACTGCCGGGAGAATTTGGTTCCCATGAAGATCAGAAGCGTAGAGAGGACTTGTGTAACATCACAAGTGCGTTTGCAGAGAAGCAAACACTGTCGTGGAGAACAGTGTTCAGCAATAACACGACAGCTCCTCACTGACTAGAACGTAATCGCTTAAATTGAAATGGCAATTATAATCAACTACGTTCTGCAAAGGTGACGATGTCTGGTGCGATTGAAAAGGAATTGAAAATTGTGATTTATGAAGTGCTGATGTGAAAAGATATAAATAAACTTGTTTCTTTTGGCACGTTACCGTTTTCCCTGACTATTAAAACAGCAAGAATAAGATGAAAATATTATGACTCATTACTGGAGGTTGCTCTCTCTCTCTCTCTCGCTCCCATTTCTCACTCTGAAATACTTTGACTCTCGATGGAGCTTATTTTGTCTTAGTATCGGAAAATTTAATTTTTTTTCAATAATAGATTTTTTTTTGCAATAGGCTATATTAAAAGTTAATTTTTAATAATAGGCCTATTTTTAACAAACCCTATAAAAATTTGAAAAATATTCAACCGACAGAGATCGGCCTGTGAGTCGGACGGTTGTCCTGATAAGAAAATTCTCATCAGAGAACTGCTGCCCATGAACCTAAGATTAAGATGATCAATACGCAACGAAAGTTAAAATGATGCAAATTTCATCGTAACTGGACTATAGAGCAATGGAAACGTGTTCTGTGGAACGATAAATCCTGCTTTGGTAATCTGACGGTTATACATTCATATGAAGAATACCTAACGAACGCTGCATGGATCGGCTGTGAAATCGCTGGCTTCCCTTTGAATGGCTTGAGTCCGTTGGTTCATGTGAAGAAAACTATGGATTCCGACATTATCTAAAAGTTTTAGACAATTTTGCACTATCTATAGTGTGAGCAGATTTGGCCCACAAATCATCGTGTAACTATATGATTCGGTAAAACGGACTTTACTCGGTAAAAAGTCCAGACCTTAACTCAATAGAACACTTGAGGGATGAGTTAGAACTTCGACTTCGATTTCGTCCATCATCTAAATGAGTATGTATATAATTTATATTTCAATCTGGTAGCCATGCATCGCTGCCATTGCCCGGCATCGCAGTTTCCTCTCCAGGAGGCTGGAACGCAGAACACCAATATCAATTCGTAACCACACTTGTTGACACGCTTTCCAAAGACCTTCCACTGTTCGCGGTCGTTTCTTTCTGAGGGCTCGTTTAAGTAGGCCAAAGCCACAAAAATTCATAAGCAATGCGTCTGGCGACTTGACAGGTATGTCGCTGAATGGAATAGAGCGGATTCCAGCATCTTCTTGCATGCGTTCCAGGAACAGGCGAGTTGACGAGGCCTTGTCTTGGTGCAGCCATCCAAACCGGGAATGTCAAGGGTAAATATGGGGGTGAGAACGTTAGTCTGATAGTACATGGCGTTGATTTTGGCCTTTGGCTCAACTCTGTGTAAAGCTAACTTGCTGTTTTAGCAGTATACCACCAGATCATGAAATCTTTTGAAAATGTTTCCTTGCATTCGCGATATCATTTTCTGAAGTCATTTAGCAGGGCTTTAAAAAATGGCTCTGCTCTTGTTACACTCGCTTAAATAATCATACGTCTCATCAAGTGTGACCATGTATTTGCACTTTTCATCCGCCAGGTATCGTTCATACAGTTTACGACAATTGGTCCGTCGCTCTTGAACTTGGCGCGGCAACAACGTATGAACATGGCTCTTGTGCCAGTTCTCCTGATATAATCACGGTTGATAATTGTATTTAACGTGTACACAAATGTCCCTACCTTCTGTGCAATGGCCCATTGTATTGGTGGGTTACATCCGGTTACGAGAGCCATAACTTTCCGGACGACGTCAGGGATACTTCTAGTGGATGGTCTCGGATTGGCCTGCTTTTTACCCTCAGGAATGGCGCCGCTTCTGGTTTTGCCAATGTTATTTAGTACATTTGAAATCCCTTTCTTGGATACTGCGAAGCCTTGCTTCTTGCATGCTTTCATAATTTCGGAATAGCTGAATTTGACGTTGGAAAGGGCCGTTATGTATCTTTCCCGATATCTGCCAATTTTCGAATGATTTTAGCTCGCTGTTCGAATAATATTTTAATGCCTGCCTTAACAATACTCCACATGATAGTTCACGTCCGCCACATTTAAATATGTTAATTGTTACCATAGACACCTAACAACCCTTTGTTTAATAAAAAGATGCAATGTCTTCATTGATAAAACTTTTACAGTTTTTCTTTTCTGGTCATCCTCTTTATATTTAGCGTTTCTGTTCTAATTATTTACTGCATGAGGAACTCTCTTTTTTTCTCTGTAAAGAGCATGGAATCTTTAAGTCGACAACCTTTATTTTTTTTTACTGTGTACACTTGAAATGCACTTTGTCCTACTGGATTGCGAATTGTAACCTCCATAAGGTTATGTGCATTTGATCTCATTTTTTTCTTAACAACTTATTCATATTGCCATTGCTGTGTTCACTATCATTTTTTCATATCTGCTTTTATGTTTAGCTCATTCGTTGAAGTCTAAAGAGTTTCACTGTTTTTCAGACTAAACGAAAAATATCCTTCAGGCTTATAATTTGTTCTTTGGAGATCATATATAATTGAAGCAGAACTTCAAAGAAACAGTTTTGTTAAAAAATTCTATGTATGAATGGCTATACTTGGCGTTATAAATAGAGAATGGATTAAATAAACTATTATGAATCCAAACTTTTGGAATGATATTATTCTTTTTCGAAAACAGATGAATATTTGAAAATTATTTTCGTTCAATTCCGATCATAAAACTTCCACTCTAGAAAAAGCAAGCGCATTTCTATAAAAATTTAAAAACACATAAAAAAAAAACCCAAAGTAAAAAACAAAAATAGAAAGTTCGTGAAAACTGAAAGATCGTATAGATTTCCAACACCAGATGGTGCGGCAGTCTATGACATAATAAAAAACGTCATAAAATTTCGTCGAGTAATACGATACTTCTATGTTTCTTCCCGTGAGCAGTAAGGAATAGAAATAGAAAAAGAGAGAAAGAGAGAGAAAAGGAAAACGGAAAAGAAAAAATAAATTGTTGATCCTATGATTGTGTGCTGCTTTTTTTTTTTTTACTTTTCTTTTTCTTGCTTCCCCCTTTACTCTTGTTCTGTCTCTCTTTCGTTGAAGATATCCTTCGTAGGTTTTATTGCTTTCAATAAGTCCGTAGATGGATCCAAATGAAACGGCTTCATTAGGGTAATAAACGAAGAGTGAGTAATAAACAAGGGTAACATATGGGTGCAAAAAGGGATAAAACATTCACTTTTGGTCAACGGATGAACGAACAAATGGGAGAAAAATAATGATAAAAAAATCGACTCTTGATAGTTAGATAGCTCCAAGGATGAACTAAATATAGCGTTAACAAATTATCTCTATGAACTACGAGGGCACTGTATATCAAGAAAAAGACTGGTTTTTCTAGGATTTTATTTTATATTTTACTTATTATTTAAAGCAGCTGTATTATTATTATTATTATTATTATTATTATTATTATTATTATTATTTTGCATTTTAAGCGAAAAATGTAATTTTAGTCCGTTGACCAAAGAAATTTAATAAAACAAAACTAGGTTAGATAAATGCTTATAGTATTTTGTATTATCTTCTTCATCTCAGAACGATTTTTTTCATATCCTCAATAAACCTCAACATGTGCCCCTTTCGTCGCTCGGAGAACATCCAGACGATATTCAATATTCGCTAGCATGTCTCCTGCTACCGATATTATAGCGTCCGTTATTCTCGCCCGCAACGTGTGGTCACCAATCTCCCAATCGGAGAAGAACTTGCATCAAGTCGAACAATTTTTAACATTTAGATAAAGTATTAATATAAACTACTTTTCACATATCGGGACCGGTATAAAAAACACTTTGTCTTAAAAATTCGTCACAGGAAAAAGTCCAGGGAAAAAGTAATGGAGGACATCTTTTCCAAACTGTAGGCTGGGTAACGTTGAATTTAGTAATGCCCATGGCTGGTACTCTTTAATTGAGATACTACATTGCTCTTCAGCATTTCGCTTTCTCTTTCTCCATTTACAGCCCTGGGGCTCCTAGCGTACCATCCATTAAAAGAACTTTCTGATCATCCTGTGTTTCAAAAAATAATTTATTCTATTTAAGAGGATGGATTGGAGATTAGAAGAATTGAGTATTCTACGAAACATAACATAATCGGTAAAAAAGGTACATAAACATACACTTGGAGCAAAGCGGTTATAAATTTAGCGCAATAGCTTCTACGGGAAAAACCGCCTCGTTTTTCAGCGACCTCAAATGAGCAGGGTTACATGATTCTGTAGCGACTCTCAGTATTAGTCGATAGTTCTTTGTAATGAATCCGAAGTAAACAATAGCTTTCCTTCATGGCAAGGCGCACGCACCCAGATAGTTCCCCTATGGATATGCGAGCATTGTCGACGGAGTAAAAAAATAATCTGAACACGGACGTTTAGAAGTGCCGTGTTCTTTAATAAATTATTGTGATTTTATGCATTAAAATTCTGAATGCATTAGTCCCTAATAATTATAAGTTATTTACGTAATTATTAACTTCACTAACATCCCAAGTAAAGCGGTTGTTCCAAAGAAAAGCGTGATGGAATCAAGCGTTGATTCGTATTTAGAGTTTGATATCATTATTATGGGAAGGAAAAGAAAATTTAATTTTTGTTCTTTTAAAGGACGTGAATATTAATTACATCATTTTGAAAACCTAAGACAAATCAGTTCACACTTATCCCATAATCATTTGTAAATTTGTTTTTAACCCCGTCCAACAAACGAACATGGCCCCGGGAGATTAGTGAAAAACATGATCTTTTTATTTTAATCTTCTGCTCTGTCCACGGCATTATTAGTCTGCACCATTTGCTGAAGAGTCGATTTTTGCCCTTTCTTTGGCTACAACCCAAGCATAATAATGTATTTTAACAATCGTAAAATCTAACAAAACTTCAACTAATGCATATCGTAAAAGGATAAACGAAAGCCTATCCGTTGGCCTTCAAACGGTGTCCGCAAAACTTTGACGCAAATATCAGGATTCAGCATTACCTAGCGACACAATTTAAAGTTGTTTCAGTCGCTTATGTTGTCAAGTTATGAAAAATGTTAAAACTGAATAAAGATTAAGCTTACTTGATTTTTAATATTAAAAAACTAATGATATTAATTAGAAGGTATATTCCGAATCCTATTGTTATCAGCGCCATCAACTTGAAGCCAATTGAAACCATGACAGTTTTGGGCAGCCGTGGAATAGTTAGCCGTCTGGCTGCTTTGTTTTTGATGATTTTGGTCCTTTGGAATAATTAATTAAAAATATGCATCAAAGTTGTTCCGTGTACAATTGTACGAATAGACACGAATAAGAATCAGGAATCACTTTCCAAAGCATGAATCAAAATACGTAATTGAAAGATGATCGAAACGAAATTGAAATTGAAACAATGATCGAATATTGGCTTATAAAGTACACTATATGATCAAAAATATCCGGACACCCTTCACAGATCATCGATTGGCCCAATGTCACATGATAATGACTTGCACATCATTTAAAGAGCTTCCCACACCTTCAGACACAACTCTGCTTGGACATTGGCAAGAATGGGTCGTTCGGCAGAGCTCAGTGAGTTCCAACGTGGAACCATCGTTGGATGTCACCTATGCGGCAAGTCCGTGCGTGACATTTCCAGCCTTCTTCAGATACCCAAGTCAACAGTAGGCGATGTCATTATGAAATGGGAGACCCGGGGATCAACAACAGTTCAACAACGAAACGGTAGACCCAAGAAACTAATGGACAGAGACCGTCGAGTGCTTCGTCGTGTCACCCGCAGCAACCGGAAGTCCTCGGCGGAAAAAATTGCCACAGAGTTTCGAAACGCCTCTGCAAATGATGCCAGTACCATGATAATTCTTCGGGAACTGCACACGATGGGATTCCATGGCCGTGCTGCTGCCCACAAGCCCCACATCAGCAGGGTCAACGCCAAGCGACGTCTGGAGTGGTGCAAAGCCCACAGAAACTGGACAATGGACCAATGGAAACGTGTAATGTGGACAGACGAATCTCGCTACACACTCTGGCAATCCGATGGACGAGTTTGGGTTTGGCGCATACCTGGAGAACGCTTCTTACCTGAGTGCACAGAGCCCACAGTCAAGTTCGGAGGAGGAGGAGTCATGGTGTGGGGCTCATTTTCATGGAACGGACTGGGCCAGCTCGTTCCTGTGCAAGGAATCATGAACTCCGACCGTTATCTGAATGTTTTGGACAACTGTGCACTTCCAACGTTGTGGCAATTTTTCGGAAACGGGCCATTTCTCTACCAACACGACAATGCTCCGTGCCACAAAGCGAGGCGTGTACAGCAGTGGTTTGCGGACTCAGGGGTCGAAGAAATGGGTTGGCCGGCACAAAGTCCCGACCTCAATCCTATAGAGAGTCTGTGGGATGAATTGGAAAGACGCTTGCGGGCCAGATCACATCGGCCAACTTCTGTACCTGAACTGATTCTCGCTCTTCGAGAGGAATGGAGGAACATTCCGGAAAGTACCTACCAACATTTGGTGGAAAGTCTTCCCCGAAGGTGGAAGCTGTGATTCGGGCAAAGGGATGTGCAACGCCCTATTGATTTCCATGAAATCGTGGCTAGAGCGCAAACGTGCATGTGTCCGGATATTTGTGATCATATAGTGTATATTAAAATACTTAAAATAAAAAGTTAACGAAAAGATAAAGGCCTACTGAAGCCTATTGAACTCCGTGGTCGGCGTGTGAAAGAATTACAGTATTAATCAGCTACCCTCATTCTTAGCCATGTGTTTAGCCATTACTGTTTTGGGCGACGGAGCTTCCCAATTTGCTTCAAGTATGGGGATAGGTTTCGGGTCTAGTTTTAATATACATAATTGCAAAAAAACTTTACCTGTTAGCTTTACCTGTTGAATTACATTGTTTCGCGTTTCCTTTTACTTGATTTTATAAACCTTACTCTATCTAGTAAAATGAAAGTTTACTTTATAGCTTGAAGATTGGTAACTTTTTCTAAAAATATTGACGGAGCAAAAGCAACTTTGTTGGAGCAGCTATATGGATTCCTGATACGCAAAGTTTTAAAATATTACTAAGAAATCCGATGCCATGATGTTTGGTTTCCATGTTTATCCTAAAAATAAGCAAATTATGTTTTGCAATGTTTATGAGCAGAATGGTTTGGATTTTTTTTAAGCTTATAGAAATTCTGATCCGTGTATCTTCTTTTGCAAAATATCCTTATTGGCCTGAGTTTCTTTTTCTCATCAGACTCAACCTTATGCTTTAAATTATTTCGTTTTTTACCCCGTTTTTCTTCTCTCTTTTCTTCTTTTTCCCCCCCGCTTCCTTCATTCTATTTTCATCTCTTTCCTCCTCTCAATTCTTTTGCTCGTCGATGCAGCGCTCTTCAAAGTATCCCTTTTCCATCTCTTGTCAGATTTTCTCTCCGATTGACGTGAGCGACACAAAAGCTCAGCGCCATCTTGTGTTCCGTCGTTGAAGATAAAATCGAAAAGCCCCCGTCGTCATGGAGATGGGATCTCGGAGCTCGCCGAAAATTCTCTTACTCATTTACCTCCAATGACAAATGAATCTATAATTCTCCCGCATTCGAAGTGAAAAGTTTAAAGGAGGAAAAAAAATGGAGTAAGAGAGAAAGAGAGAGAGAGAGCGAGCGAAGGAGATGGAAGGAAATAAGAGGAGTGTGGTGAATGAAGAAAGAAAAAAAAAATTTAAACACCATGAAGTAGAAAGTCATAAATTACCAAGAAAATTAATGCCAAAAAATTCAGTGACTACTTTAAGCTACTCTCTTTTCACCTCTGCACAAAAGGATCTTAATGGTTGAAGAGGGTTTTGTTCCGCGTTCCAACAGCTCCCGCCTCCTCCCGTCCTTCCTGGAAATATTGATTGCGATGTATTATAATCGCATTCAAAGACATTATTTGCATATTAATAAGATGGTAAAACCACTTTGCAATTGGTTTTACCAATTATTCTATGTCAACTTTGTTTCCGGATTTTTTTAAGACCCTCTTCCAACGCGACTAAATTAAGTTTTCACGAAAAAAGAAATGAGAAATGAAGATTTTATCCGCTGAAGATTTAGAAATGGAGGAAATTTAAGGAAATAATTTATCCCAAGGAAGAAAATTTATGGAACTTTATGTTTAGTTTACAGCTGTATAAAAGTGAAATCAATTAAGGCTTTATCATGTTAGTCTTTTGAGACAAGACGATCGAACTGCAGAATTAAAGAGCTATATCGAATTAAGGACAAAATCAAAGCTAAATTTGTCAATACATTTATTCTGTTGAATAAATGAAACATTTCAATCTAGGAAAACTTATTTAAATTTGTTTTACATCAATTATAAGGAATGAAAATTCATTTCGTTTCATAGAAAGCGGAATGGAGATTTTGAAATCCAAGACTTTAAACAATCTCCAATATAGAAAGCTTCTTGACATATTCCTAATGAAATTTCTGTGGTTTAATGTCAATATTTAGCTCTTGGAATGAAAATTTTGAGATTCCCTAAATCACGATATGTATAAACGCGACTTTACACCAGAGGGCAAATGATGGCTTAATTAACGTCTTCAGGAACAAGGTGTGCATAACGTCTGCAACCAATGGGGAAAACAAAGCACAATTAACGTTCAACATTCCATTGTCACGTATCACACATGTCTATAGAAGTTTAACCGTGTCCTCCTGAATTATGCGCAACATTTCCAGAACCAAAGATTCTGATTTTCACCGCATATACCTTTGCTTTGAGAACTCCCCAGAGAGCAAAGTCCAGCGAGTTGAGGTCGTCCTTTCTCAATATTCTCACCCAATCTGGAACCGGAAAGAAATTTCCCTTTGGCTCACACTTTGTATAGAAGAATAGAACCTGGAAATAGAAAATCTCATACCTGATAAACTTTAATAACCACTTGAGGATATATATAAGGAAACTTTAGTCACCCTATAAGGCAGAACTTCGTGATTGCATTAAATGATACGAAAGAGCCTCCATAGGATCAACGTTGCTTAAGAGGATATTGGTTGATTATGAATAAGTTTTAGGCAATTTGTAAGAAACATGTAAAATATGTAGAGTATACAGCCTTTCTCTTGATATACGAAAATGCTTTAAAATTCATTGGTTTATGACATTATAGAAAGAAAACGAGAGAGGGAGGTTGAGTTAATTTCTTTCTTTTTTTTTTTGCTATAAGGAGAGCTATTGTCTTTAAGTGGCGTTACAACACTCGACTTGGTTTGATTGTCTCAAATCACGGCTTTTGTTAATCGATCACTCCAATGAGGATCCTTCATATTATCAGGAAAAACGAAATCTTGAAAACAATAGAGCAGAAACAAAAGGAGTGAAGAGGGATAGAGGAAACTTCAAGTTATTTGAAAAATTGTTATCATGTTTAAAGTTTTTCTTTAATGGTTACATGAATTTAAAAATCACTTTAGAATGATAGATTAGAAAAAAAATGCCTAAAGAAATTATAATACCATTCAATATGTTGAGAACCGAACAATTTGTATCATATTCCAGTTTGAAAGAAACCTACATACACGAAAAACAAAAAACTAAGCGAAAACAATCGATTGTATACTTTTACAGTGATTTCAATCGTAAAATGTAACAAAAACGTGAAATTGCCTGTAAAGAATTTATAAAAACAGATACACAAATAACTTACAGGTTTGATTAGAATGATACCATACTGCAACCAGCTGAACAATTATAAATATATACGCATTCCTGAACTCTTCACTATCAATATGCTACATGGAACGGAGCTCTCTGAACAAAAAATCCGAAAAGTATATTACCTACACGGCTCTTCAAAGTCCGAGAGAGAAATAGTAAGAGCTCTAGGACGATCCAAGACTGTAATACACAATTTTATTGCAAAAGGAAATGAATACGGGACCAAAAATCTCTCAGGGCGTAACCGGAAGTTTACATCGCGAGACACTCGACAAGTCTTTCGACTCTCCACAATGTCAACAAGGGCGATTGCAAGAGAGTTTAAAAAACTGTATAAAATAAAAATTTTAAAGCACACACTTTCACCTTAAAAAGTGCAGTAAAAAGTAAAAAATCTAATTTTAAAAAACATGTAAAAGTGTGGTGGGGCGTTTATTTCATTATGTAGTATTTTGTTTTTAAAATTTAATACACTGGCGGAAAAAAAAATCCCAACACCACAAAGGACTTGTGTTAGATGAATGAAATTTGGACACTATATTCAGCTATGGTATTTATTCAATTGATTCAAGTTTCAAGGTTACAACTTATAGGGGACGCCACCAGCGCAGTTTCATTAAACTTACGAATAAATGAAAGATTAGATAAACTAACGATTGAAACATGCGTTGTCGTCGATAAGACGCCGTTGGGAAAAGTTTCAGAGTTGTAACTAGTCAGGAAGTAGGGAAAATATTGATTACAAAATTTGCGCACAAACACACAAACAAGTGAAGTTCAATAAAAGTGTGTAACAAAGCAAGCCACCAGATCATTTAGACATCATTCGTGAGCATATACATGTACGACCAAATACGTAAAGATGAAAGTCATACTAAAGTTAACAGAACATCACAAAGCTGATCGACTTCAATGGGCCAAAGAACACATTTCGTGGACAAAAGAGTATAAATCTACTTAGAATTTATTTCTAAGATGGCTCTGATGGCTATAGCTACTACTGGCATGATCTGAGACGAGAACCAAAGGAACGATTCAGACGTTAAATGGGTGGTGGGTCTGTGATGGTCTGAGGAGCATTTACGTATGCTGGAAAAACCGATTTGAAACGAATTAACGGCAACATGAACGCTGAACAGTGTTACTGCATGCTGTATGATTATATAAATCATTTGGACCGTTAATTACTGGAAATGATTGGTTGTTCCAACAGAACAATGTCCCATGTCATGTGTTACGTCAACGACAGAGTGGTTCAAAAAAGAGAAAATCAATGTCATGCTATGACCATCACGCAGCCTTAACTTAAACCGTATGGAAAACCTATGCAAGCGAGAAGGGTTTATGCAAATAATAGACAGTTCTTCTACGTTAATGAAGTAGAGGTAGTAATGATTGTATTTCGAACGGGACAAACTTAAGCCGATTGTATTTCAAGATTGGTGGACTTTATGACTGAATCGATTGTTTAAACTAATTTCCACGAACGGAAAGGCTATTGGTACTGAGGGACTATAAACTGTGCTTTAGTGTAACTGGTCTTATGTTGTTGTTTTTTTACAAGCAATTGTTTAGTTTTGTTATTTTCTAGAGATGAAGTCTCTGTAAACGCATACTATCCATTGTTTGTATTTACTTCTGTGCATAAAGTCGATAAATCAATCAGAGTTAAAAACAAATTGTTCAGTTCAAAAATATTACATGATCATATAATAACTTTACGCACTTTTTAATATGAGGTCTGTTTAAAAAATAATGAGACTGTTCAGTAAAACTCTCTTATTTCGAATCAACCTTATCAACTTCAAAATAGTTCTCTTGAGATTCCACACAGCGACGGAGACGTTGCTCCCACTCCTCAGAGCAGTGCTGGAAAGCTTGATGTGTAATCACTTTTAGTTGCACCGTCACGGCATTCTGAATCACATCCAGAGACAAAATGTCGTCTTTTTGTGATAACCTCTCCTCGTTTCATCATGGCGCCAGATCAGGAGAGTAGGGAGGCCAAGGTACCATTGAAATGCCTTATTGGGCCAGAAATTACATGACAGAGCGTGCTGTGAGACAAGATGCATTGTCGTGATGCAGCATCCAGGTTTCAGCAATGCTTGGTCTCACTCGAATAACTCGTTTCCTTAGTTTTTAGATCTCAGTTCCAAATTTTCCAATTTCGAGGGATCCATTTCCATGACACACTATAGAAACACTCTTCACGCGAACATTTCGTATCAATAATGTAGTGACTGTATGAAGTTGAAAATTACGCTGAAGATCGAGCAGATGTTTGTCTAAACTACCACTAGAGGAAGACGCCTCCTGAGTTCCCAGATAGCACGCTGTGCATGCATTCTCATTATTTTTTAAACAGATCTCGAATACAGTGCCAAGAATTTAGTATGGGAAGACGGTTCGCTCGTACAATTCAGTCTTGCCAGATAGAGGTTTGGAAGCTTGTTAAAGATTTGAGCCCACCCCCCTCTCAAGCAATCTATGTACTGCGGAATTATTTTTCTCGGTGTAAATATTTTAGTCAGTTTCTTGTATTAAACATAAAAGCTGGGAATAAAGAAAATCTGTTTTTTTTAGAAGGAATACTTTTGAGGGGAATGGTTCATTTATCTTTTAGCTGAACTGAATCGTTAACCCCTTCATCAATGGTATTTTGTTTTATCTTTTTTTTATGTCTTAGTTGTTCATGGCTACGCGTTTTCCCCATTGTGCGTTTTTCCTTTTATTTTAAGACTATTGCGTGTAATGTTTCCTACTTTTCCTCTCTAAAATCGTCTGTACGTTCTTTGAATAAAAGCAACTTAAAATTTTTCTCAAAATGGCATAAAACGAGAAATAACTAAGTTAAATGCGTGCCGTGAATTTTGAAATTTAAGCCATGGATTTACGTTCCATTTTTCTGCAATTTCTTTCTTAGCATAAATTTAGTAAATTATAGGGAAACTTTTATGCGTATAAATTAATATAACTATGGAAATTTTAAGCGATCACTGAAAACATAACAGAGGTCGATTTTCTCATAAAGTAGGATTTATAATACGTTCTTTAGATTATACTTATAATAAAAATCCTATGCATATTATTCCTATTGGAAGAAGGAAGGGATGTAAGTAATTTATATTCCTAAATCTCAGGACACTTCATTAAAATCTGTCATAAATCATACGGGGAGGGGGAAATCTCCGGTTCCTATTTTGCATGATTTATGAAGTTATTTTTCAACACTGACAAAGACATTTATATGTAAATACAATAAAATGTTTTTATTCTCAGTGGTCTAAAAAAATCCTGCGTATCTTCTCCAGAAATTGAATGTACGACTACTGTGCGAAAGTAGTAATGGGGTGTTAAATATTAAATGTTTATTGTTTAAACAGCATGTTTTCAGCTCTGCAATAGAAAATAAATTTTTTTTAATGTATCAGATGATTTATATCTTGTAAATTATTCAATTTACTGAAACTATTTAATATTATTAAAATTTTAATTAAAGTGAAAGTCCCTCTGTTCCTTTCTCCGTCCTAAATTTAACAAAACTTTCAATTAGAACGTTTGGAAATAATATTTCAGTATTAGATTCAATATGAGGCCATAAAATGATATTACCAGCGACTTCATGAAAGTTCAGCTTGCGATATTACTGCTTACAAGTTTGAATGTATAGTTAAATTTTGAGCTGAATTACAGATAGATATCATAATATAAGGTTCTTTTATTCTTTAAAATAACTTCGTACAAAAATTATAAAAAACACTGAATCATGCTTATTTATTAAACGTATAAAAGAGTAATTAACTTAGAGTTCCCCTCATTACGGATATTTGAAGGCCATCAATCACTTCAATTAGGCTAATTCCTCTAATTCCGTTCGACTTAAACTTGTAATCAAGCCGGTGATGTTGTGATGACAGGAACACCAAACGGCCAGGATAGTTTGCCATCTCAGCAGCAGAAAAAGAATATCAATGATGATGTCTGACCCGATGAATGTGTCAAAAGTGACTGTCACTTTCCATTTTCTCTGAGTAGACAGGTCCAGTGGAGCGACATTTAAGCCGTGCCTTTCAGAAAGGCAAACGCAACCGCAACTGCCATCGATGGATATTAGGCGATAGCAAGAAATGGACCAAGAGGCGCTTTCTCTTTGATTTTGCAATGAAGAATACAATGATTTAGTCAAAAATTTTCAGGCGTTATATAGGAGGGGCGTTCAATATGTGATGAAAAATATTTTTTGCTCAACTAACTTTTGCTTGAAAAAATAAGATATTTAAGGCATAACATCCATTAACCTTCCCACACTAGATCATGATTTTAACTGCTAGTTTTATTTGTTTTTAGTTGCAGTATTCTGAGGGGTCTTTAACGTGTATTCATACGAGCTGATACGCATTTTGCTGAGACGTAATCCTTTTCTGATTTTACTTTTTTCCACTTATTTCTCATTCATAGGCCTTTGCGATGTCGATTTATTTAATTATAACGCCATTCTACGATGACATTTTATTTATGACAGACTGATAATGAACTGAACATACACACTTTGACAAAAGAAAACGTATCCGAAAAAAATTAATCTATCATCAGGAATTTTCATATGTAAATACGGGTATGTCGTTCGAACATGTCCAAACTTTCTCTATGGAGTTGAGATCTGGGCTCTAGGGTTGCCAGAATAAATGACACAAGATGCATATGTAAATGATCAATGTTTCACAGATGTATCTGGACACGGCCCGAGTAATGCAGGAAACCGTTCTTACTGTTTCACGTCATGCAACCCAACAAATTCTGTTATGGTTTGGGGTGCTTTTTCGTTTGATAGCCAGACCTCCTGGATCGTTCTTTGGATGGCTCTGTAGCTTGAAGATTGATAACGGTAGATTGAAGACATTCTATGATACAATGTACCGCCGCTGTTTTTTAACAATTGGCTACACTTAGAGAAGCTCTCACAGATTGTCTCTATGCTTATCGGACTGCCTTGGTTGGTTGGTTGGTTGGTTTGTTTGGTATTAAATAAATAAATATAGGCTGGAGATGACCTCCAAACATGATGTATTAATTTTTCTATCGAAAAATGGAAGGAAAAATTCTGCGACCTGGATTCGAACCAGGAACCTCGACTATCATGGTCGATGCCTCTACCAGTTGGGC
>JAHWFO010081923.1:1658652-1692792 GCA_023313115.1 Rhysida immarginata
GGGGGGGGGGGCGAAGGAATAAAGGAACGGGTGGGTAAAAGGAATGAAGGAGGCGACAAATGGGGAAATGTCATTGTACCCAAAATAAAAAAAAAGTATATATAGGTGTCATCGCTTTTGGCATTCTCAGGTGAAGTTCGGCCATTGCATGCACATAGTTATTTCAACCGCGGTGCGTGGAATGAATAATTCCAGTGATGGCGTAAAAGAAATAAAGTAGGATAAAAGTTGCGTGTTCGTAAAACGAGAAATCACGTGTCAAAGTAATAGATCAACCGTCTGCTTATCAAACGTATTGTAGGCATCCGTAAAACATTAACTGGCTCGATAATTTGCCTGACACTTCGATATGTTTATAGCATAGAAAGCTATTCTATATTTTCCTTTTAATTTCACTAACTTTAAAATAGTATGTAACTTTTTGGTTTTCGATTATGGAAATCGAAGTTCCTAGCCTAATGAAATAGAACATTGTCATTTTAATACAATCTTTTGGAAGATAAAACGAAATATTTTAAAATAGTATCACCCAAACCATAAAAAATTTTGTTTATTTGCCGCAAAATGAAATAAATAATAGTGTGGCCTAATGTAAAAGAGGGACATTTGTAACTTTTTTTTACCGTATTCGTGACTTTTATATTATTAATTTATTTTCATGATTTCTTTTCTTTTTAATTTGAACTTATCAGTAAATTAACAGAATGAAATTTAGATTTAAAAAAACAACGGTCACCTTTGAAACTGGATAGAGGCCCATTTTTAATTTCTACTTCTCTGCAGTTGTTCAATTTTGATGCGTTAATATTCAATCAAAGACCGACTCTAGAGTTCATTGAGTTTACAGAAGTTTTCAAAAAACCTCAATCAAAACACGAAAATAGGGAAGATTAAGTTATGGTGTTGATTTAGGTTGGTTTGGCTTGACTACTTTGCATTCGTTTCTTTGTCACTTCTCAGCCTAATATTTTCTCTTCTTAGCGTTCGTGGGAGTCAGAGTTGATGGTCAGCTCCATTTTAAGACAAACCAAGAGACTGGACACCCATCATTAACATTTCTTGATATGAAAGTTTCCTGGTCATGCCATTGGGTTATTCATCTTTTGTCAACATTTGAAAGTAAACTGTCTTGCAATTGTGCACTTTTTGAATAATCATCAAACTAAAACGGTAAATTGATCTTACTTTTTTCCAAGAAGTAAATACCAGCATGAAAAAATTGTTTAAAAATCAATTTTTATCTGAATTTTTTATTTTGGTGTCACGAGTCTGCCTTTGATATTCAGTCACTTAATTCATGTTAATAAACTGACATTAATCTGACAACCTATCTATCTTTTGATACCTTAATATGCATCTTAAGCGCTTTACTTTTCGCATTAGCAACAAAGTGTTTTCTCTATAATTTATAAGTTACGTTTTTATATCTTATAAACTGTGGAAAGTCCATTAGATTTACGCCATCTTCCATTTCACTTAAATCCCAATAAAGAAAGAAGGTAGAAAGGATAGCGAAAGGGGGTTCTTGAAATGAAGTTTGACGTCTTCAGCATCCGATGGTTTGAAGCAAATTTTGGCCGCGTCTTTGAGAAAAATCTATTGGACCAGAAAGGGAAACGGAATTTTCGCCTCAGGCCCGTTTTCCAAAATGAAGAGACATTGTTCTCTCCCAAGAGAATACCCAAGGAAAACTTAACTCTCACTCTCTTCTCTTCTCTTCTCTTCTCCTTCTCCTCTCTCTTTCTCTCCATCTATGTAGTTTCCATTCTCCAAGAAAACTTTCTGCTCTCTTTTCCATTACCAGGACGAAGACCTGCAATAATGTTTTTGTGCGCATATGATTTAGTTTGAAATAACCGCTTTATACTTTTAGCTGAATAACGGCATAATGAACCTGCATATACGTCGAATAAAACCTAGTTTTCGGTTCAGAACTTTTTCGCGTCGAAAGGGAAGTTGCTATTACAGTTCTTGACATATGATATTCTGCATCCTGAAGATGTCCATTGGATTTGATCACTCGTTTAAAATTGGTGTCAAGAGAGTTGTTTTGTTTTTAATCATCAAAATAATTTAAAACATTTCTTGAAAATGCTTTCAGTAATTGCAATTGTAAAGAAGGTCTGTTTTTTTTACCTAGAGCTTACAAAAGAAAATTTAATATTATAAAAACTCTTTCAGCTTTCAAATAAAATTTATAATAAATATAATTTAGTCTGTGCAAAACTGAAAACATCACGATCTTAGATTCTGCTATATAAAAAAATCATTACAGTCATGATTATAATAGATTAAATTCAAAAAGCTACTTTAGAACTTAAAAAATTACTCTTAAATGAATTTCAAATGATTTGTTTCTTAAAATTTGAAAGTGCATTTACTTCAGCATGAGTTTTTTCCACGTAAGAATTTATATTGAAACGCTAACTCTTTGCATATGCTGTGTCTAGCATCTTAATTATATTAATTAAAGAATAATTGCAGCTCTAATTAAACGAGCACTTCCCCTTCTGCTTTATAAAGGAAACTCTCTTAATTTATCAACCACAATCATAGGAGAGAGCAAGAAGGAAGAAAAAAAAGAAAAGAAAAAGAGAGAGAGAGATTCGAAACTCTGCCCGAAAAGTTTGGCGTTGAAACGAAGTTTTCGCCCATCTAAGCCCAAATGGCACGAACAAACTGGATGCAGATTGGACGACAGGAAAGTGGAACGGTGGCTGTAACGAAATTTACACTCTTCATACCCTGAAAACCACAAAGGCAAATCCACATAGAAGAGGAATTTGATTACCGGAAAATGAGCAACAACAACATGGCGGCTGCATCAGATGACGCCGCAAGGGTTTCCTCTTCTTTCATTAAGTCTGAAAAGTTGGCCGAAATATTCTAGCTATTCCTCGCCCTCATTGATTTCCACATAAAGCAAATTTTCCGCAGCCACGCTAGTCCAGCCTTGCCAAAAGTGTTCGTTCACTTTAACACCGCGCATTCTCTTTTTTTTTTCTTTGGTCCTTTTTTTTTTCTCCTTCAGAAAGCTGAACATCAAAACCCAAGATGCTGCTCACCCGTTCGAGTGACGTTCAACATAGTAAAGTGAATAGATTATTTACGTTATTTGAAACCATTGCTTTATCTGCAAAGCATTGCACTTTATGGCCAAAGAAGCGGAATTTAAATTTAATAAGAAATGTAGTTTTTAATCTATGTAGCCCTTACTGGCTCATCTTATATATCTTGTATGAAGATGTGGAATATGAACCTGATAGTAAACATGTTTATTACTAAGTTTGTAGAAGACTAGGTCATCTGATATACAATGAAAATTTTATAATTTTTACAAAATATTTACAAAAAAATATGTAGAGATTTTTGCTATAAAGAGTGGGATCTGGTTTCTTAAGAACATGGTGACTGGGCCGTGTATTGTTACTAAGTTTATAAATAACAGAACACAATCAAAGTAAACAAAACTACTGGAAATTTTATTGAAGGGTGGCGCATTTCGAAGCGAATGCTTCTTCTACAGATCCATTCAATAAAATTCCCAGTAGGATTGTTACTTTTGATTCTATTGTTTTTTTTCTAGTGTCTTATTAATTAAACACTTTCTCCATATGCAATTCTCGTAATTCTTTAATCTTTCTGTTTGATTCATGCTTTTAAAGTATAACTTAACAATTTTTTCATTTTCATATTCGCAAGAAATTAAATTTTAAACCAGTTACTGTTTTCGCGAACTCGGTTTTTCGTCGCCAATTTTTTCGATTTTTTTTCATTTTGGATTTCATATTCGGATAGAACATGAAAAAATAAGTTAAATAGTAGATAACTTTGATACATGGTAAATAATCATGCATGTACTATCTATTCGGGAACATGACCAAAATGGTAGTTGAAGTTAAAATTTTGGTACTTCGCTCCAGGTCAAGGCGCCAAAATGTTTAACTTAAACCATCATTTTGGCCACGTTCCCAAACAGATAGAACATGCCTGCCTATTATAACTTTTACTGTACTTAGTTTTGAGGCTGTATCCGAATCTGAAGTCAAAAATTTAAAAAAAATTTAAAAAAAATAGCAACAGAACGACCGACTTTGCCTTTAATTAACATTGTTATGGTAATGCACTATCGCGCATTCTCAACTGGTTTACATATTGATTTCAATTTCCGATAGAGCATCAAAAAAGTTTTAATAGGCACGCATGTCCTGTCTAATCGGGAACATGGCCTATCTATCTATAAGCTCCTAAATATTTTAATTATGTTATTCAAAGCAAATATCATACTTTCCCGCTAAATTTAATTACTGTCCAAAAAAAAAAAAGTTGCAATAAAGAAAAAAAAATGTATTTCCAATTAGTGAGATATTTTTTCGGAATTTTGTCTGCTTTCTTTTTGATAGAAAGTATGATGAATACAAGTAAAGCTTCCTTTGGCTTCTTTCTAATCTTAGAGAGAGAGAAAAAAAATCACGAAAGATTCAATCAAATTGAAAGAAAACATAACATTGGAATTCCAAACCTGCGCAGATGTTGGCCTCGCTTGAAAAATCTTTTAAAGTGGAACTGTCTTTAAAGAGAAGCATAAACATTTTATTTTTTTATTTAATATCTCAAACCTCCTTGGAGTTGAATTTAAAAATGGTAATGTTTTAATTTAGAGAACATTGTGACAAGTTGTAGATTCTGAATAAAGATGCTATTTTGAAATTGTGTTTAATGTTTGAAATAAATAGATACCTTTAAGTAATTTAGAGGAAGTCGTTAGTAAAGAGCTTTAATGTACATCGAGAATAGCATTTAACAACAAGAGAAAAACATCCTGTTATTTTAGGCAATAAGATACTAGAATAAGTTTTAAAGATGATTGTGATAACGGAGAATGTTGTCAATTACTAATAATTATTCAGATGAACTCAAAATGATATTCTTAATACAAGAAGAATCTCACCTTCATCAAAAATTCATTCTTAAAGACGTAGTCACAGCTTTTATCATAAAACACAGCCATAAAGTCTTTTAGCACCTCATCATAGTGCTTCATACTGGAATGTGGTGTGACTAATGAAGTTACTTTAATGAATTTGCCTAAAGAAATTTAACAATTTCGCAGTCTACCATGAAACGATCGGATAATGAAATCGATTCAAAATCTAAATATTTCTTTATCTTAAAGTTACCTTTGCGAAAGTTGACTTTTCATTTTGGGAATTGTTATCTCTCCTTTGGGAAAACCCATTTATCGAGAACTAGTTTCAATAACTTGTAATGTTTTCCAATGGAATATTTGTCAATTACATAAGGTAGTGTCTCACACTAGTCATTTATTTCGTTTAATTTATTGGTTTAAACTTCATAAATAAAATCCATACTTCATGGAACGCAATTCAATATTGGACTGCCGTTGTTATCCCAAAGTGAAATAGTGAGGCAAATTTACAACCGCTCGTTTGTGACACTATATCAGATCGCAAACTCGAAATTTATGCAAAGATCTTATTGGATTTAGTGCAAATATATTGCTTCGTCGAAGTGTATAATAGAGCTGTTAGCCGATTAAATGCGCGTGTTTAGATTTTTTTTAAAATTTTATCTGCTATATAAGCTGATCAGATATCACTTAAACGTCGGATGAGATCGCTTATAATGAAATTCTGGAGAAATGAGATCGCATACATGAGAGAAAAGTATTACTGAAATGATTAGAAAGTTTAAGACAAAATTGTAAAATGTTAAATAATTCTGAACGTTTGTTCTCTGAGCCTAAATAATTTAATTAAAAGTGTGCAAATATGATTTCTGGAAGAGTCCAATATTACATTTTCATTAACTGCGTGCCCTGCAGTAAGCAACATAATAACTATCATTTATTCAGAAAAAAAATTAAAAATTTGTTTCATTTGATTGCAAGAATTAAAGGTTACAATCTAATTTTAACGACTGGGCAAGCAAACTACATGGGCACAATTAATTCCAATCATGTTGTAAACGATTATGCTCGATACGTTTAGGTAGACATCAAAAAGACCATAAATTAGGCCTAATACTGTGCACACGTGAGAATTAAAACATTTTTAAATATGTTTAGGTAAACTGCAGTTTATAATTCAGTCAATTAAAAGACTGCGCTTGACAGTAAATTAATTTGATTGAATTCGTTTTAATGCAACTAGGGCTCTTCACTGCTAATTTCTCGTTTGTTGGGTGGAAAGTGGCCTCGTCCGTCCGTTGCCGTTCGGCCAATCGCCCTACCTTCGCTCCCCACCCCTACCCCCCCACCTATACAACCCTCCTCACTCTCTCTCCATTTCAGGAAAGATGAGTGTGCAATTTAATGAGTGATTCATCACATCCTATTCACCACCAACTGCCACCCGATTTATTGAAACTTGTTCGTCACCAATGTATCATAGAGATATTCGACTGTAGAATGATTCACTGATACGTCGAACACTTAACGTAACGTCGAGGTAAACTTTGCACTAGAAAATGCCCATCGAAATTCTGTCCTCTGATCCGTTGGATAATTACGAATAAAGTCCATTTCTGTATTGTTCTATAGAATTTGAATCCATATCATTAAAACCCTTAAATTCGCCACTCACTAATGGTGTAGGTATTGCCATTGTTCGAAAATGAACGCAATGAGCCCTGAAATACATGTCAAGCACAATGGCACTATCGTAAAAGTGCGCCAGATGAAAAAGTAAACCTCTCATGCCCTCCGAATATGTAATTTACGATATTTTCTGTACCAGACTTTTTTTTTTTTTTTTTTTTTTTTTTTTTAAAATTACAAAATTTGCATGGACATCTTGAAAATCTACTGCAGCCAAACATCTAGATCATGCTTCATACTATAATGGAACGACTTTTCGCATACACAGTATAATGTAAAAGTGTAGGCAGACAGCATACCAAATATACTAGTACCAAAATATGTTTCTGCATCCTCGAAATAAATCCAATTTTCAATGATACCATATGTTCATGTTTCGAGAGATATGATTACTTTAAATGAAATAACTGATTAAAACCAGGGCGATAATAGAGAAAATTATTTATCAGAATGGAATTCTGTGGACAAGAATCGTTCTTTAGGCAATTGCATTTAAGTGTTGCTATGGTAAACCTTAAAGGAAGTCTTATATCTCAGTGCCACCACAATGAGAGTTGCAAAGCATCTGCTTGTGTATTTCAGAAGTTAAGCTTCTATTACACCCACAGGTTGGCTATTTAACTAAACTGTAAATGTAAAAAGCTTATAAATCAAAACAAAGGTCATATTTGTAAGTTTTCCATTGGGATTCCTACAAATCATGAAATGTTTGTAAAGCATATATTGTCATATTTATGAAATAATTACCGAATATAGCATTTGTGTTTGATCTTCTAGCTTGCAAATCGATTAGGACAAACGAATATTTTAATATTCTTTATATGAATTCTAAAATTCAGCGCTATTTTAATCATTATTATATATTCAGGAAAAAAATTTGCATATTCAATCATATATTTCATTAATTTTATGCGTAAAATAATTAATTTCCATCAGTTTTAAATTCTGTTTTCTTTTTGAAAAACTGGCGCGCGCCAATGTTTACTTTAGAAAGTTTTCCTTTCCAATTTATCGCTTGTTTCGTTTAATTCTGTATAACAGTTTATGTAAAACAATTCCCATACAATGGGCCCGGGGTTGTGTATTTTTAACTGTAGGTCGAAGGTAAACATCCCTGAGGTTGTTAACGCTTCGCTTGTGATCATAAAATGAACAAATGGCATAACCTAATCAAGTTTGAATGTAATATGAATTAGACGCTGTTTATACATGTGTATAAAAATATTTTGTGCTTATTTCAAATGTTATATTTTATTTTTAAAATAACATAATTTTCATAAAATATTAGTTATATCATTAAAAGAAGCGATAAATTATATGTGGAAGTTACATTTCTGGAAGATCTTGTATTTTGCCATTGTTTCCATATACGGAAAAGTTTCCATAACCCTTTTATATACATACCAAATAATGAATTTCACTTAACTCTCTTCACTTTGCATAAAAAAAGCTAGAGATTTTATTATTAAAAAAAAAACACGTCCAAGGGGTTGTGTTTGCATAGTCTTTTGATTGTATGCTACGCCATATTATTGCTCATTTGTACGGATCTTCATGTACACCAAGTGACAATCCCAAGGTCATGTTAGATGATTGAGTGACATCGGATCGAATAATAATAATAATAATAATAATAATAATAATAATAATAATAATAATAATCCATAAGCAGTTAATAGAGTTAAGGTGATAATTGTCAAAACTTCTAGGTTGATATCAAATATTACCGCCTACGTTTTAATAATCATATTTTTATACAGTTTCTAATTCGTTGAATGATTACCAACTTTTTTAGTTATTACAATATTTTTATTAATTTCACGTTAAATTAATTTTACACTCGGTACTTCCACCATAGTTAAAGTCAACGAAATTTAGATCTTGGTATTTCTTATTCTTCTAATTGCTGTTTCAGAAGTCGTATCTTCAGACTTCTTTTTTGGCCATCACGAATATTTGGCATTTTCAAGCGGTTTAGCAGAAATATACATTCATTTACTTTTCTATAGATCATTTTAGGTAACTTGATAAATAATCTCGAAATCTAGTTCACATTCATGGATCGGATCAATGCAAGACTTGAAATTAGAGTTTATGGAATCATTAACAGCTTTAACCGTCTTCTCCAACCCTTAATTCCTAACTCTCTGTCTTTTTATTTCTGTTTTTATTTTGATCCTTTTTAACTTTTTTTTTTTAGTTTCTGTTCTTACATTTCATTAACCTATGTTTCGGCTCTTTAGCCTGTGGGAGGATCAACCATGGTTACGAAGTTGACTACATTTAATTATTACAACATACCAAGTTGATTACATTTTATTATTCGTTTCAACACTACATATGAACTTACCATTACGACGACATAATTTTTCTTTTCCCAAAGTCTATAAATGGTTTAGTTAGCTCATTGTTAAATTGTTAATTAGAGTTTAAATCAGTTCAAATAAAGAGTTAAGAATATTAAATTAACTAGCTAAATAATGGATAGTTTACAATTTCTGTAAGTTGTTTAGAAAATTAAAAAAAAAAAAACTGTTTCGTTCAAAGAGTGGAATATGATTTCTCATTCTTTAAGTCTTTCTTGGGTTTCTCTCTATCCAGTTTTTAAGTAGATTTTAATATCTTTTTCATGTAAGTATGAAATACAGTAGTTGATAGGCAAAATAAAGCATGATCTCATAATTTTTTCTACCTATCGCGTGTTTGAAAAAAAAAACCCCTCTTATTTTAAATAAAACATCTCAATAAACTTTTTTTAGGCTCTTTATAGATGAGTATACACACTTTTGTGTATGTATAACTTTTATTGAATAAATATTTAAGTAAAACCCATTTATAGCCTTTATGCCATGTATTATTAGCCTTTTTCAGCATTACATTAGACATTGGTCGTTATTTTTGAAACGTCATGGTTTTTACATATGTTATTCAATCTAAAAGCTTGCGTATAAATATTGATCAATTTTTGTTGATTTTATTAATTTTTATTTTAACAATGTCTAACAATCGAAATTGCGAATTTAAACGGACATTCCCTCCTTTTCTTTTGTTGGACAGACCATAGAAATGAAGGGCTTGGGACATTATCAAGAAAACCACGCTTTTGCCTAAACTGAAATATTTATACCTAAATTTGGGGGATACTTCCTCTCCAGTCTGTGAAAAGAATATCTTGATTGTTGAATAGGTGATATCACACTTTAATGATTTCTCTTTCTCCCAATACTTGATTTAGTGTAAATTCAGAATACAAATCTATATATATAAAGAAGGATGTTTGTGGGTCTGTGGGTCTGTGTGTGGGTCTGTGGATCTGTGTGTACGTTTTTTATACAAATCTACAGTTTTATTCCGATCTTGATAAAATTTCGCATACATGACCTTTAAAGCATGAGGAAGGTCACTGTCTACCTCAGATTTCGGAAAATTAATAAATATCGATAAAAAATCGATATTCATGGTTATGGCAAGGCATATTAATGAGAAATATCTCATGACCAACAATGCAAGGCAAAGTTGGTACAACAATAGGTATCAACAATGGTATCAGCACGCAATTCACAAACACACTGCATGAACCAACAATATATATCTCATGACTAACAATGAAAGGAAAAGTTTGTGCAAGTGTAATTATCCCGGGCAACGCCGGGTACCTCTTCTAGTATGATTATATTCTTAAAATTTTATCTATGTGGCTTGTCTTGTTAATGCCCCAAGCTCTTCAAATCTAATGGTACAAACAGGGAATCCGTAAGACTGATACGCTACGTACTCTTGCTTGTCAGCTGGTGAGAAGAGGAAAACGTATCCATGCACTTTAATGTACATTATAATACCATATTATTCGATTTTCATTGAAATGCTCACGTAGGTTTTTTGTTATTTTTATATGAATGGTTAAATTTTAAAGTGCATTGAATTTTGCATTTACCAATGTAGTAAAATAAACAAACAGAAGCGCAATAGTAAGGTTTATTTATTTAATTTCTGAATCAAAAAAAGTGACCTGAATAATTGCAGTTTATTATGGTTTAATTTTGTTTATCATTAACAGGTCTGGATTTTGAATAGTTTATAGTCCCTATTTGAACAGTCAGTCCTCTTTAAAATTGTAAGAAGCCGCCAATCCTAATAAGCGGGATGATAATAACGTTTCGTATTGGATATTTAAAATTTAAAAGTTACAAAACTTTTTAATAATACTTAAACTTGAGAAGGAGGAGACGATAGATTCCACTAATTCTTTGTGGAAATAGTGGAATCCATCGTCTCTTCCTTCTCATCAAGATATCCACAGATCGACAAGGTCAGTCTTGTTTTATTTATATTATTTATATTATAAGTACTCTGTTATACTTAAACTTGATTTTATATTATGATGCTTTGCAGAAAAATTTATATATATCCCGATTGATAAATTTATTTTGGGTGAAATCAAACGCCATTAGTAATCGAGTCGAAATGAACAACATAGATCAAATGGAAGTACCGTTCAAACAATTTAAAAAAACTTTTAAGCAAACTGTTCAAATTAGAAACAAGCCTGTTTTGCATTTAAAAAAATAATCAAGTTTTCAAGCAATTTAAAGTAGCACGGAGGGCTAGGGAATTTATTGGCGGCTTCTGTTTGCGAATGATAATTTATTTCACAGGCACCATTTGGTCTTGGTTAAAGACTGTTCCGCAACACAAGGTTCTGACGAGTTCCTTTCAAGTTTAATTTGTCTCACGGTGTTGGGGCTTCTCTTTTGGTTTCGTTCGTGATTCTCAGAATCATTATCGTATGTCACACCCCTTTGCTCGTTTCACTCTATTTTAGAGGAGCAACGGTTTTCAAACATTAACTACAGGGGCGAGAGAGAGAAATGATTTCAGTATGACGTCTTCATCGCGTTGTCGTCTTCCAAGTACACGAATTTACATATAGTCTGGAATTTGCATTATTTGCGCCACGCAAATTATGTGCATTTAAGAAAAGCTTTAAAATTAAGGAAGAAGTCGCCAAATTTAATCTTATAATTTAAATCTTCTTTTTTACAATTTCAAAGTTGACAAAACCATACAAAACAACATAAAATCCAATACAAAGAATAACCTTTTTTTAAAAAACATCAAAAACCAATGTTTCTGATTGATGTAAAATTTATGTACACAAATATTAAAATGCTTTCACTTAAGGTGCGACCAGAAATTATAAAATCCACTTGCATTATTGTAAAAAAATTTAAAAAAAAAACAGAAAATAATGCAACAAAACAAAAAATGTAATCACAGCGTCGTGGTTACAATACATACCGTATGCACTGAATAAATAATAATGGTTAAACTTTAACAGAAAAATTTAAAAAACCAAATTCACCTGGCCAAAAATGATAAAGGTAGGTTGTTTAACATTGTTTAATACATCATTTTTCTCAATAATTTTTCCCTAAAAAATTAGGTATTGATTTTGCCAGAAAATGTAAATAGTTTATATCGATATTTTCCCAGTTTTCATAATTTGGGCTCTCAATTCTCTAATTGAGATAAATTGCTGTCCATTGCATAAACAGCGCCTGCTGAGTAACTCCAAACATTTCCTATAGGATTAAGAACCGCTGGCATGGTAGGACAGTTCATTACTTGCACGCCATTAACGAGGAACACTCAAAATTCGACTTTGCGTTGTGATTTGGGGAATTTAATTGTTGGAACTCAAATAAAGGTCCTCCGATTTTCTCTGAAACTGGCAATAGATAAAGTTCAGATATCTTGTGTTCCTGAAATAAATGCCAAATTGGCTGAGGCTGCCAACTAAACGCTTCCTAAACCATTACACTGCATCCTCCTTGCTGGCGTTTGGAATATAATTCCTCTTCTGATTTTAGACCATGACAATAGAAATTATATCCATCTGGACGGTCCAGATAAACTTTGTCTCATCGCTCCAAAACAACTGTTGCCATTGCGTGATCCGAGACATCATTTTTCGTGCTCAAAGTAGCCTCAGTTGTTAGAGCCTGAAAAAGAGTACTGGTTAACTTCTTCCTTTTTATAGGGAAATCTTTCTGCTTCAAGAATAACATTGGCGACTGTTGTTTTTCCATTGGCCACAGCTCGAGTTGACATTTTATCTCTTGTCACTCGTTTTCTAATTGCCCTTTTGTCACAGTCACTGAGTTTTGAGGGTCGTCCAGTACATTTTTTTACCCATAATTATCTTCTATTTTGAGGTAATTGTCGATAGCGGTATGTAAACATCCCAAAGGCTTTAGCTATTGATTTTCCTAACGGACCACTTTTATGTAGCGCAGCTATCTGGTCCTTTAAAAATTCACTTAAAGGTTGTCCTCCTGGCATTGTTTAGATTTAATAAATTAATTAATCAGACAATTAATGTATAAATTATTAGCCATTTGTGTTACTAGTTAATGTTAGGTTTTTGTTTAAATTGACATTTCTTTACTTCAGAGAACAATTTTTGTATTAGGGCTTTATCGTTTTGTTTTTTTTTACTATAATACAAATGGCTGTATAATTTCTGGTCCACCTTATTTACATATGTAAAGCTGAAACGGTTATAGACCTTTGATTTTACCGAAAAGGAAGATCACTACAAAGTTTAAAAACATAATAAGGAAACTTTGTCACAAAAACATGGGGAAGACTAAAATCTTGTTCAAATTTGAAGAGTCTGCATGAGCGCAAACAGATATCGTCAATAAATCATTTTTTTATAAAACTGCAAGGAGAAACACTAGCGATCTCACAGATATTACCAACTTTTATTAAAATATCAAGAGAAGACAATCTTTTTTTCTTACAAACGTTACTTAGCAATGGAAATGTACTTTCCGCATTTAAAGGCTGTTCTAGAAAATAGAAACAATATAACAAGGTGCGTAGTTCCTTATGAGTTAACGTCTTACGCAACCATTTGTAATAATCTACAGAATTTTTCTGCTCTTCCAACGGTAATTATATTCCTATTCAATATTGTATCTTCAGACCTTTGTTTACGAAATCTAATTCCATTTTTAATTTTAATCAATTTAATGAAGCCAATTAATATGTATTATTGTTTGTACTAGAAATTGTTTGCCTGTATGTATTTGGCAATTTATTCGGTTTGCATTAACATTGAATAGTAATGAGAAATGACAGTTTGAATACTTCAATTAGTTGTGCGTTGTTAGCTATATTCAAATTGAATTCCATGTATAAGGGAACTGAGTAAAAAGGGTTTTTATGAAGATTGTTTTCTCTGTGGAACTAGTTTGAATATTGGCTTTCTGTTATTAATTCTTGATGGAGAATAATAATAAAGGGTTTTAAGAAGCGAATTTTCTTCAATTGGCTGGAGAAATTTTTTTTCTTGGAAACTTCCTTCTCGAAGCAAAATGTTTTTCTGTAATTTATGAGATAAAAATTTTTCCAATATCTCTAAACGTTCTCATTTAACGGAGCCATTCTAGGGTAGGGTGGCAGATGGTCTAAGTCGAGAGATGATGCGATTCCTTCTCATTGTCAATGATTATCAGCACCGCGGCAGAAGTGGGTTGAATCCCCTTTTCGACGGGAGCAGTGCGCCACATTTCCATACGGGCGTCAGCGGGCGTCGAGCCTTTTGCCCGGAGCCAAAACCATGAGAAATAAAAGCCGGAATTTTGTATCGGAAGCCCGTCCTTTTGTCGCCTGAATATCGCCGCCCGTTTTTCTTTCGCCATGTTTCAAAGATCGATAGCGAACTTGGTGACAACAGGTAGAACAATGGGGAACGTCGGCGCCGCCGAGGACAATGTTATCTGGGCGGCGCAGTCGGTGCCGGTTCATTCAGCGGGTACGCCGCCAAATGCGAATACGGGGGCTGAGAATTTAAGTAGGATGAAAGGCGATTTTAAAAACAGAGGGTTGAGAGTTAATTGCAAACACGCTACAATGCCAGTGTCGGAAAGGAGAACTCCTCTGTGCTCGAATCCGTCATGATATCAATGGCTGCTTTGCTGCTGCGTCGGGACAGAAGGGGTTTAGAAAAGTTCGCTGGCGCTAAACAAATATGGACTGGCAAGGGTATTGTGCCCGTGGAAAAGCTAATCATCGAATGCACTGACGACGGGGTTCTTTATCGTCAATGGAAGACCCATAGAATTCTGGGTCTATCTGAGGCCATTGTTTGAGGCCCATAAGGCCTTGTACTAGCCGAACTCACTACAAAATTAATTCTATCACAGGAGTTTACCTTTGTTCCCTCCTTTAATTTACTCTCGGAATTTTCTAGAATTGCTCCATCCTCCTTATAAACTTCATAAAAAACAGCACCCACCTTAAACACTTCCCTTGATTTAATTTTACTTTGTCTTTTGAGTACTCGGTCATCAGGAAATTTTGCACTTTACAATTACAATTTATTTCCATCTGTTTCAGATGTTGACTTGTCTTAGCGAGCGCAATGGAAGGAGAATTGTGTTTTTACTCTGAGATGACTGTAATTAAAGTTTTCAGTAAACGTGAAATCAGGAAATAAAAAGACCGCAAAACGTGAAAAAAGGAAAGACACGTGCAATTGTAATCTAACGTTTTCGATTAAGATAAACATTAATGAAGCCCCTGGACTCATAAAACAAACTCGGGAGAATTTTAATCATAATAATTAATGACAAAGTTTTTGTATTCTATGCGTAAAACTAAATTAGGGTTGACTATAAGATAAATATTAACTTTAGCCGTTCAAATGTTTACTGCTTGTTTAAACTTCTTTGTGGATAACAGAAATACAAATAACTCAGTTAGTTGAAGGGAATTTTACTTAACAGTTTACTTTATAAACCAGTTAGGAATGCGCAAGCTATCATTACCAAAACGAATGTAAAACTAAAAGTTGATGAAATGGCAAATGAATTTTGTATGAGCCTGTTTGAGTTAGATATACAAATGGATGTGTAGGAATTTGTGAATAGGTGAATAGTATACGAGTCGTACAAGATAGAGAAAGTAAATGTATAAGTGTGTGCGTTTCAAATTATTGCGTTTCAAATTCACGCAAAATCCTTTATGCGTGAGAATAAAGCGTGAAACCAAAAAAAACAAAAAACAACAAAAAAAAAACAAATTTTTGTATGAATTATATAAACTAAATAATTCTAGTTCCGGTTAGTTTAAGTCGGGGAACCACATGAAAATAGTATTTGGCAATGAGACAGGTCCTGCTTCATAGCATTATTGCAATATACGAGGGTAGCCCAGAAAGTAATGCACCACAGTTTTTTTCTCCGTCCCCAACAATGGTACGAATGCGAAACTTGAGATATGCATTCTTTGAAGTTTTCTGAGTGCGCCCGCAAAGTTTTCGTTTCTTCCGACAGATAGTGTACGTGCAGCAATGGAACAACATGGCGTCTGTAAGTGATGTACGTTACAGGCAGCGTGTCGTCATTGAATTTCTCACTGCGGAGCAAGAAACGGTTGGAAACATTCACAAGCATTAATGTGCAGTTTATGGAGCATCGGCAGTCAACAGAAGTACGGTTATACACTGGGCACAGAAGGTGAGGCCATCAAAAGCGCTTCGGCGGAGCTCCAAGATTTGCCGTGGTCGGGGCAGCCATCCTCGGCTGTAACACCTGACAAGATGCAGCGTGCTGATGCGCTCATTCGTCAGGACCGACGCAGAACGACTACACAATTGGCGCTGGAGTTGTCAATAAGCAAAGGAAATGTGGGTGAAATCATCCGTGCTCTTGATTAGACAAAAACGTGTTCACGATGGTTCCGCGCTGTCTTACGGAGGAACACAAAGCGCTGCGAAGAAACATTTCTTCTGAGTTGCTGTAACATTTTGAAGCTGAGGGGGAAGCCTTCTTGTCCCGGATTGTGACAGCTGATGAAACCTGGGTGCACCATTTTGAGCTCGAAACAAGACGACAATCGACGGAATGGCGTCATCCGCACTCTCCACAGAAGAAAAGATTCAAAGCAATGATTCTGATCAATGTGTGTTTTGGGACTGTGATGATGTCATACTCATTGATGTAATTCCGAGGGGCAGCACCATTAATTCTGAGGCATAAGAAGCGCTTCCAGTGAATTGGACGCCATAACAACCCAGCTGATTGTTTGCTTCAACACGATAATGCTAGCCCTCACACCAATTTAAGGATGTTGGAATACATCACGAAACAGGATTGGACAGTGATACCCCATCCACCCTACATCCCTGACCTAGCGCCCTCAGACTTTCACTTATTTGGGCCATTGAAGAATGCCATTCGTGGAAGACATTTTGAGGATGACGAAGAGGTAATTCGCACAGTGAAGGCATTGCTGCGTGAACAGAACAAGGAGTGGTACCGACAAGGCATACACGCCCTTGTGTCTCGCTGGAGGAAGGCCATAGAACGGGACGGAGACTGCATGGAAAAATAGTGAGTGTAGAAGAAACATTATTCTTTCATGTGTATAGGTTTCATTGTGTTCAATAAATAATTGTTGAAAAAAAAATTGTAGTGCATTACTTTCTGGGCTACCCTCGTAGCTCTCATTTGTTGAGCTGATAAAGTGCACCGCATTGCATTAGAATTTACTTTGTTATTCAGGGTTAGCCTAAATGATTCATCGGATTTCAGAGCACTGTTTATTTACAAGTATACGACGTTCAAAGACAGGTGATAGATGAAAAGATACATACACTCACCGAGTTCTGGTACATTCTACAAATTCCAAGCTCTACGGGAAGATTTCTTTATTCTAAAAAAATACGTAGTTCTTAATTCAAAATTCAGTAACATCATCGTGAGTCATCAGACCAAGTGCAAAGCTCTTGTAGGGATGCTAAGCTCTAAGACATTGCGGGCCAATTGGTTTGATTCGTCTTTTTTTATAATAATCTGGGTGCACATAATACACGGAAAGTTTTCCAAAACCCACAAAAAAACTAAATGCATATTATACACAGGTGCGCATTGTAATCCAAAAATTATGGTACTCCTAGAGATTTGCGATTTCATGAAGAGTAACTCAAAAAGTTATCAAAAAGATGTTAAATAGTTAGCAAAGAAGACAACACCACATAAGAGAGTTCAGTGTGTTGTGTGGTATGCTGAAACGAAATCACCGCGATCTACAGATATTACGCCTCTGGATTCATGACGCAAAGATATGATATCTGTACATGATCTTCATGATCTTTGCCAGAAAATTGTGGAAGCAATCAAGTCAATCACATCGTACATGTTGCATTATATTAGTTGAAAGTGAACATTCTACAGAGCCCACATAGAAATCCATAATCCATGCATAGACAATACAAAACTATTTGAGTTGCTCTTCATGACACTGCAAACCGTAAATCTTTAGGACTAAAGCTTCCTTACTATTGACATTTGAAATCAGGCAGGTTTCATGTGAACACCCTGTATGTAAGACATATCGATATTGACTCTCACATATAAAATATTAAATATTGATCATCGAGAGTGTCCGTCAGAATATTGATTTGATGTGTACAAACATTAAACTGACTTGGGCGCAGTTTGCTATAACTCACCATTTTCGAGATATAGCATGTACTTCAAGAGTTTTGCCGGATATCGCGGGAACTATTGCTCGCAAAGAAATTTGGATGCGATATCCGTAATCAGCGATGAAAGACAATGTATATTCATTTCATGTATCAAATGTCTCGCATCTTAAAAAAGTGCAGACAAACAGAAATATAAGATTCTATAACGAACTTTTGATTACTTCTAGGATTAGAAAATTCAGAAAATTTTCATTTAAAATCCTAACCAAACTATAACTCGGTGTTTAAAATTTTGTGAAAACTCCCCACAAAAAAACCTACTTTTCAGCACGATTCTTGAGAGATTTATCGCTAAAGCTTATAACCACCGAATAACTTCTTTCGAGGTTTCTTTGAACTTAAAAAAAAAACTGAATCGTATCGCTCGTGATTTTCTTTGAAGAAAGCTTGTAAACCAGAATGCTGTAAATATACGCAGATCTTTCTTTCTAAGTGGCTCCAGTTCGCCGAGATTTTCCCCTCAAAGCCGTAGAAAATAAGAGAAGCCTCGGCGAAAAAGCGGTCGACGCCGTTAGGAATGCGCTCTGCCAAACCCCAATTATAAGCTGCTTACTGAACCAATCAGAAGCTTCGAGAGAATTTCGAAAAAAAAACCCCTCTCATCAGCGGCGCGTAGGATTTCTTGGAGAAAATGAGGAAAAGTCTCGCCTTTATTTTGCAAAGGCACTTGGAAAGAAAAAAAAAGTGAGAGAAAGAGTTTGTGGGGGAACGTTTGAAAGAAAGAGAGATTCTCCACCACGGAATTAACAAGGGGAAGAGTGAGGGTTGGGAAAAGATGAACATGAAAAGGGAAAAAGATAGGGTAACATAGAAATCTAAGGTAATGAACTGAAAGCCAAGGGGGGGAAAAGAAGACTGAAAGCGATAGCCCATGCTTCGGTATTAATATTAAGGGTAACTGAAACCGTCTTATTAGCTAAGGTGCATAAAGCAATCTCCATTGTGTAATATACAATGGATAGTGAGGAAAAAATATAAGTAAAACTTTTAAGTTAAAAGAAAAGATGAAAAGATTTGGTGGGAAACTTATTTTTTTGTCAGAAGTAAAAATTTGCCTAATTATTAATGTATATTCATCCAAATCGATCCTAATGCTTTAAGCTGATTATTCAAAGATGATGAAAATGTTTTAGATAAAAAATTAAAAAGAAGATTACATCTTCATATTTTAATTAAAACATTTCCTTCAAAAATTCGATTTCGCACTAAATTAAATTACCCAAAAATGTTCAATTACATGTGTCAAAAAAAGATATCCAGCCAAAGAAGCATTGCAGAACTTGCGGTTGAAGAAATAATATGTATTCATGACTGGTCAATTTATTATAACCATCTGACAGTTTTAATCAAATTAGCTATGACATCATTCTGTTGTTGTTAGAGGACGAGAAGGTATAAAAAGGAAGGCTTAGTGCTTGCAACAACAGTAGAAGTGATGTGTTTGTGAAGATATGGGTAAACAACGCGATTTGACAGACTTTGAATGTGTGGTGATTGCAGAGCTCATAGCCATGGAGCGGCACGGCCGCATTCGTGATTTGTTCAAGAGCAGCTGTTGTTAAAGTTTTGAAAGACTGGAATGTGTAATCCAAAAAAAAAAAAAAAATGGGTCAAATTTGTGGTCGTCATCGACTATTGAATGCTCGGGCGGAACGGAGAGTGCCTAAAATTGGAAAAGACAACAAAAGGGGTTATGGTTTGGGGTATGTCTTTCTGGCATGCTTTGGGTCCTGTAGTTCGTGCTTACCAACGTTCGAGTCGCACAAACATATCTAAATATTATTGCTGGCCAATCCTGTCGAGTTGATGGTTTATCCCAATCGAGATTGCTATTTTCAGCTAGATAATGCGCCTTGTCATATTGCTCAGATTTGACAAGATTGGTTTCAGGAACATGAAGGAGAGTTTACTTTGCTTAGGTGCCCCCACAATCTTCAGAATTCAATCCCATTGAACATTTGTGGAATGAAATTGAAAAAAATCATCAAACAGCTAGGTCCATAATCATCAAATCTCACACAACTGCAAAGTGCTGTTCAGAATCTCAGGTTTCACAAACCACTTAACAAAATATCGTGGAGTTCATGCCAAGAAGAATGGTCGCAGTATGAAAGGTAAAAAAATGGCCCAACGAAGTACCGGTCATAATAAATTGACCGCTCAGTGTATGCAATCCATAGAACATCGGGAAAACATAAGATTAGGAACACCCCCTTTTGAAAGCATGTTATCATTTACTGAAAATGCGAGGATTGTTCAATATAAATAGGGTTAGAGGCTGGGAAGCAATTTTTATCAAAGAATTTAAAAGAAATCTCCATGAATAATAAGACACGAATCCCATTGGTGCACTAATATATAGATTCCTTGTAAAATTCCTGTGGTTGTTGGCGGAACCATTGCGTAACAGCAAACTCTACATCAGCATCGGCATTGGGCCGCCATCCTTTTAGTGATTGTTTTAGAGAGCTACCTTTTGTTAATAATGCCGAACGCTAGTTCTTCTGCTCAACAGTAAGCAGCAGCGGAATCCAACTGAGCAGCGACTTTGTGATACCCAAAGTTGTGAATAATAGAATGAACACTTCTCACACGATTGCTCAACATTTAAGAAAGTTCCCGAACGTTATTGTGCCTGTTGGCGCGTAAAGCAATATCCAACTGTCTCAAATTTTCATCTGATGCTGCAACACAAGCATGTACTGGACGGGGCAAATCTTTCGTGGATTTACTTACTTGTCGAACATTCCTGAACCATTCAGCCACTATCGTATAACCAAAGAACGTATAAGGATAAGAAGGAAAGGCTCGCGTAGACGTAAGTGGCGCCGCCCAAGTCTGGCGGGAAATGTGTGTTGCAGAGAAGCCCCCGTTTGATGACCGGGCAGCTTTTATCACGCGATATAAAAACAGTCTTCACTTCTTATCCTTATACGTTTTTTGATTGTTTAAGCTGCTATAACAATGCATTTCAGCGCGGCCTCAGCTTACCACATATCTTGCGCGTGTGTTGCTAAGGGTAAAACAATTGCCAAGCAATAAAACATCATTGCTACAAAATAACTTATGGCCACAAATGTTATTTTATCCTGGTCAGTAGGAAACTGTGAAAAGGATAATGATGAACTTATGATGTCTGTTTTTAAATCATTTTTAAAAAGTAAGTGAATAAAAGTCATGTTAAAATAAACATTGGTAAATTTGCTTTCTTTCTAATATATTAAAAATTACAGAATTTTAAAAAATTACAAGATTTCATTATAAAATAATGTTATGGAATAAAATAATTATACTTTCAATATAATAAACCGTGTCAGTAAATAAATGAGAAAATAAATGAACAATAATAATATAATAAATGAACCGTGTTAGTACATTATTTCAATTTTATTTTATGCTTGCAAAATATTTCTTAAAATTTACTGAAATTTGAAATTATAAAATAATTTTCATTTATCGAGGAAGATAACTAGTAACTCTATACATTGTAAATCCCTCAAAAATTATAGTAAATCTTCACTTTTCAGAGGAATTCACGCATACGCGTACATTGCACCATCAAAAGAGTCACATAGGAGGAACTTTTGAACACAATGTGCCCATAAAGCAGGGCATGTATCATGATTTGATCGGGCAGATACAATTAAGCCCCGACCAATTCAGCCTTGCTCAAACTCGGGCCGGTGTGTCGTCCTTTTGGATTTGATCCATAATATAGAGGGTGTCTAATAAATGGAGGTATAAACTTTAAGGGGAGGTAGAAAACATCTCAAGGATTAAGAATTGCATAGGAACCCATGACCGAAAACGTCACCGTATGTCGGTAGACGGCACTGTTCATGAGAGCGCTGGAGGGAAAATATTTGAGAATAATTCATAAATGTTCAGTGAGGGTTTTATCGTGCATCATACTTCAGCTGTTCAAATTAATGATGAAAAATAGGAAAGACAATTCCACAGCCTGGATTCGAACCAGAGATCTTTGGCTCAGACCGCCAACCGATTGCGCCACTGCGGACATGAAAGCTAAACGATATATACATGACCTTAGGGCTTGGTTAGAGCAGGCTGTGACTATCTTTCCTAAGGCATAATATTCATTTAAGAATAATATAAGGTCATGTAAATAGCGTTTAGCTTTCATGTCCGCAGTGGCGCAATTGGTTGGCGCAGTGGCGCAATTGATTGGCGCGCTGGCGGTCTGAGCCCAAGATTCCTGGGTCGAATCCAGGCTGTGGAAATGTCTTTCCTGTTTTTCGTTGAAAATATTTGAATTTTGTCCATGTGATTCACAATTTGTGCGAATATGGGTCTAATCATAGTGAGGGCGGGTCACGAGTGACTCGTACGCCCGCCATGGAACAAAAAGGGTTGGATGCCATAGAGAGGAACCCGAGTACCAACATACGTGCAGTCCCGCTGCTGTAGGAGTGTACAACGTATATTGAATAGAAAATTCGAACATCTCCTGAATATTCTGAAATGGAATCATCTAGTATGCCATTTGTAATGTTTAGGTGTAATAAATGTTTCTATTTTGTGTCCTTTCATTTTCTTGTACCTCTGCTACCTCTTTCCCATGACGTTTCCGGCCATGGGATTATATGCAGTTCTCAATTCTTTTCATGTTCTATTTTTGAGACACCCTGTACAGATCATGGAGATTTTCAGAGAAAAAATATCCAAAAATGTTTTCCTAGTTTTTATTTTTATTCCATAGCTATTCACAAATACCTTCCTACCGTATCAAGAACGTTTGTACAAAATTGTAGTCCAATAGCTGCTCAGAAATGCTATTAATGAGCTTTTTGTATAAATTCTAGACACTTACGAGAATCACAGTAAGTGTATAGGGGCTTGAGTGCGAAAATGACAACTCTTTTGTGGCTAAAGAGAAAAACATACTTGAAATATTCAGGCCTATTTTTTACACGGTTATAAATCCTGTTTGGGAAAAAAAATGAAACTGGAAAAATAAATTTTATTTTTGAACATTGCAAACGTTTACTTGATATTTGTATTTCCGGAAACTAATTACTTACAATTGCAACATTAAATTTTAAAATTATAACAGATTTCTTGAAATCATGATGTAGCCTTTCCCTTTATGTAAATAAATTGCGATCCTTAAAAACAGCTTTCCCTCGTTAAAATACTAGTTAAATTTGTTTTTCTCCTATTCTAAAAAATTCCGAAAAATCGCTTTAACCACCAACCTAGCGTTTCTTCTTGGAGATTTTCACTAAGAACTGAAAATAGTAAAAAAAAAAAATCTCCTCTCTCCGTTAGTAAATTAATCTTATGTTTAAGTCATCACGTTTCGTAATTAAAAATAATGATCTGAACTCTGTAAAAAATCGTTTTTCTTTTCTTTTTTTTCCTTTTAAGTCCTTCTAACATTTCTCTGTATATTTCTAACAAGAGAGACGAAAGGGTTTTAATTCAGCAATATTTAATTTCTCTTAATGAGGAAACTTTGGATTATAAGCTTTTTTTTTAATTTTTCTCGGAAAGACGAGTGAACGATTTCATATTAACTTCTTGCAAAAGAATCTTATCTCCAGAGAAAGAAGTTCTTAATGCATAAATAGCAACTTACAAACATTAAAAACAAAAACAGGCGATTGACTAGATTTTAGGAAATATTAATTGGGCTTAAAGCAAACACGAATTGGGTTTTGGAACATAAAGATGAAATCCTGTAACCTTTCAGTTGCAAGATTGCACAATTATAATGAATTCTGGGAATGCTTAATGATTTTTAACGAATTCAAGAAAGAAATTCCATTTATTAAAAAAAATATTCTGTATAAAATGAAAAAATCAATAAATGCTTTCACGATCCTTTTTAAATCCAGAACTTTCGGTAAATATACTCCACACAAGTTTCTGAAAGAAACTATGCACTGCCTTATCAATCTGGCATGAGCACCAATTTAGTAAAGTGAAAATCCAATACAACTTGAATGCGTCATGGCTTTAACTCCAAAGGATGTATGTCTATTTTGTTTTATACATAATGTACGCCCTAGATATTATTATACGTGAATATTATAGAAAAGTGGTTGTTTCAGAAATATACTTAGTCCAGCCATCCGAATCATTTCTCCTTGAAATTATTCAAGTTACTTAGTTGACCATTTTATTGTGTTGTTTCTGCATAAACTGAAGCTTTCATAATGTCATTTGCTGACTACGTGACTTTATCATGGAACGACTATGTTTTCGAGGTGGCATATATCTGCTTAATTGATAAGTTCATGTATATTATCATTACTAGTAATATTTGTTAATTTTATACAGGGTATTTCTAAATGGTCTATAGAAACTTTCAGGATATGTCTCAGGGACCAAAAAAGCAGAAAATATCATATGAACATGGGGTCGAAAACGCTTCTTTCTAGAGTATATGATACAGTCCTGTAGTAGAAGAAGAATTACGACAATTCAAAGGATCGTCTGAAGAAAATTGTGCTCTCTTCAACATCGGACTCGAAACGTACCATTTGGCTGTTACAGGCCTGAATTTCCTAATTGTTGATAAGGGCCGTGTTTTTACTATACTCTATCCAACGAAAGTTGGAGTGGGCGTGTCCAGTTAAACTTCCTATTTCAATTGTTAGACATTGTTGATTCTACTTTGGCAACAATGTCTAACAACTGAAATAGGAAGTTTAACTGGACACGCCCACTCCAACTTTCGTTGGATACAGTATAGCAATAGTGAAGCTTATAACGATTTGCTAGAAAATCAACTTCTAATAGGGGACAGTGGGGTAAAGTGAATATAGGAGGCAAAGCGGATCAGCCCCATATTTCCCTTTTTCCAGATATAGGGCACGACGTGCACCTTTCTTGTGTGTTGCCTAGTCAGTGCACACAGAGTACAAGTCATCGAGGGACGTGTTAAGACTGAACGAAGTAAATTAAGTAAGTTAATGTGATTTCATGCGGTTTTCGTAAAATTTACAATGTTTCATCATTTAGCTGCAGTTCAGTAATGACTAGTTTGATCAAAATTTCTTCTAGTTATGTGTGATAGTGATTTTTCGATAATATAATACGATTCAGTTTTCGCCCGTTAGGCTTAATGTGTTGCTCATGGAATTTTTTTGTTTTTAAAGTGAGAGGATGGGGCAAAGTGGATAATTGATGAAGAGGAAAAATGGATAAGGAAAGATGTGAGACCATTGCCTGCCAAGACTATTGGAGAAGTGCGTAAACGAAGTGTCAGGAGGAACTTCCGAAATATTGACAAGCTCCAAAACCAGATTTTTCAACTCTTCGTCAGCGGATCCTGGATGGATGCGAATCATCCGTCAACAACCTGGTATTTACCAACAGGTTCACCAATCCAAGTGGCTGCCTTGGAATCGAACGGAGGCCATTTTGAGCATTTGCTGTAGCAAGTGTATTGTCTTTTTATACCGTAGAAGTGAATCACACAGTTTGCAATCTCTTATACGTTTTAATTTCAGCATCACTCAATGTTCATGGTCATGTTTATCCTAGAGAATAAATAAAAAGTGAAGATTATTTTGTTTAGAAACTGAATTCAGATATTCGCTGAATGAAGACACATAACCTCTTGTCCGCATGAGAATTTGTAGACTGCTTGAAGGTACATTTTGACCATGCTGTGGTCATCATTCAGCAAGAATATAATGATACAAGGTTACAGTCTTTTATATACAGTAAGAACAGCCAGTCACAAATTAACGTGATGACTAAAACTGAAAAGCTATTCATGTTATAAATTTAGAAAAAAAGCAAACACAGCCAATTTAGCTGAAAAATGGTTTTCTTTATTTTTAATAACCGAATCTAATAATTTTGAATATCTTATTAGACCAGAACCTTGATTTAGACACCTCTTTTGGGACACTTCTGTATTTCTAATGTTTCATAGGCATCTGTCTAATAGTGCTTTATTGCAGTTGCTTTATTGTCAACTCTTCGGATCAGCTTGAAGTCTTCGGTCGCCAATTCATTCTATTAATTTTCTCATCATTCTCTGGTACACTTAAGTTATTGAATATACTAGTACGATCAATAATTTCGGAGACCGGCCTTCCTGATGGATATGATGTATTGTTATCACATGTTAGACACAACCACCTTCAAAGTACTCTTCTTATGCAACTATGCACTTCTGCCAACGCGAGTACAGTTGCGGAAAACATTCCTGGAAGCCTTTGGAGATGATCTTCAGGTCGCCCGTCGCTGCTTACTGAACCTCAGATACACTCTTAAAACGGCGTCCTTTCAGTTCGTTTTTCAGACGGGAAAACAGGTAAAAGTCACATGGGGCTCGGATGATTAGGGAGAATGTGGAAAGGTTGACGTTCCCATTTTGTACAATGCAGTCTGCACCATGAAAGACCGATATGCGGGGGCATTGTCATGTTGTAGTACCCAATTCTTGCTTTTTCAGAATTTTAAGCTTTTCCGGCGCACAGCATCACTAAGGCGAGCCAGGATCTGTGCGTACCTCTCCTTGTCCACTGTCGTCCTTTCCGGTTAGAACTCATAATGTACCATGCCCTTCTGACGAACGCGAACAATTACAATTCACTGAAAAAATCCTTCATTGTTTGAAAAATCCCTGCACTGCGGAACTGCTTCCTCCTTACCACATCTCGCGTTATATGTGCCTCTACAGTCAAATACTTTCCCTTTCCTCCAAGCCCGATTAGAGATATCAGCACAGTCTCGAACTTATTGATCGTATTAGTAATGAAGATTATTAAATAAAATTAATATTTTATTCTCAATGAAGTAGATCCAATAAACGAAATCAAGAATAAAATGCTGCATACCTGAATCTTCATGTTCTAATTCTTTTACCCTTCCAGAACGACGATTGGGGCCTTTACTTGGCCTAGTGCCAAGTCAAGTTAAGTCGTGAAGAGAATTCGTAGAAGTGGCACCAGTATCGAAGGTTCAATTGCTAGATAGTCTCACTGCAAAAGACCATTAAATAAGAGTTAGCACGTGTAATCGGTAGATTTTAAAATTTGTCACATCCCAATTGATAGTTCAATGATTCGTCAATTTACATCGACTTCGAATTCGTTAATATTGAAAGCGCCATTAAAATTTTTACATTAAAATCAATGCATTTCTGTATGGATAACTGATTACAAATGCGTATTGTTTTGATTTAATTCTCTTTTATTGTCTTAGTTTTCTTTCGGTCAGGAGGGGATAGGGTAGAAGGAGGAGAAAACGAGATTTTGTTTGTTGTTTGTCGCAGTAAATGGATTCCATCCATTTGCTGATGTTCAAATCGATTGCCGATAACATCTGGGCGGCGTTGACGAAATTTCTCGAGGAGGGTAGGTTGAAAAAAAAACGAGATACAGAACGAACGTTGATGTATTTCTTTAAAAAAATCTGAGAATTACTTTTATACCATTGCTCAGATACTTCAAGAATCAATCAACTCGAAATAAATTCCTTGCCCATTTTTCTCCTCTCTCTCTCTCTCTCTCTCCCTCTCCTGTCTTTTTCCGATGGTGTTAAGAAATAAGTTGTCTTCCACAGAACTGTCAGGAAAAAACCCTTTAAAATAGAAAATAGATTTCATTCTGTTGAATGATTTAAAAAGAAGACAAAGAATAAGAATTGAGGCAGTATTATTTTTATGTAAGCGTTATCATCAAGTTATCATATTTATCAAGTTATCATATATTATCAAGCGTTACCATCAAGTTATCATATTTGGAAAATTTTATTAATGATGTTAGAGCCAATTTTTCAAATTTTCCAATCGACAACGCCGATTAATAAGCTAAAATCGTTCCTTTATTGGGAGGTGAAATTAAGCTGTAAGCCTAAACCCGTAGTGGTTTACCGAACATAGTGACAAAATTTATGGAATTTCTCTAACCAGAGCGATAGTGTAATAGTCTGAGGCTATCGAAGAGTGGAGGGAAGGTTTACTAAAACCACAAAATCTACAACCGAGATGATTTAATAGCAACACACTTTACGCGCAAGTATCGGGAAATCCGAGAGAGGTTGAGAAAATCGTGTAATAGATTGGTGACACGAGTTTAGTTGGGGTATCAGAAGTGCTCTTTCTGTAAATAACGAAATGTGATAACTGTCGCCAGCCATAAGCCTTTTAACAGAAATGGATTCTTATAGTAGCACTCTAGTACATAATAACGTTTGATGTCCATTAATACCGTTGTCATTATCAGAGTTAATAAATAAAACGAATTATCTTGTATGATTAATGAAAAGAACCAGATGTAAACAAATGTTGATGATGGTATACGATGTCGTAATACTCGAACAAAACAGTTAAAAGATATTACTTATAAGAATTGAAGTATAACATTATTCAATGTTTACTCCTGTACGCCTCACCATATCATAATCATTATTTTCAATTATTTTAAGTTTTGAAAACATGATTGATTAATTTCGTTTTTTTTAAGTGTTTCCAAATTTTATTGAAAAAATATGAACGGTATGTGTGCCCCTACGGTCGCAGAGTACTACCAATATCACCTATAATAAAGGCCTGGTCACTTAAACGTCATTCATTGTTACACCATCTCACCATGGTGTTGCACCAGCGTTCATTGATGCACCATCTCATTGTTGCACCAGCGTTAATCGTATTTCCACCAATAATAAGCCCTAAATTGTCCCTTCTGATGATGATGTAACAATCTATGACGTTTCAGTGACCAGGCCTTTATTAAAGGCGGTATTGGTACTATTCTCCCATTCTTTAAGTTAAAAAGAAACTTAAGAGGTTCTCACAGAATTTTTAACGCAGATATTAAAAAACTGAATAAAAACGCAGCAACATTGGATTTCCTCTTTCCAGCGATGTAATCTATATAGCCGATTTTACACATTCGAATTTAATAGTGTCTGGATGTTTTTCGTATACTTCACAGCTGCTAGCATTGTCGTCATAGGCGACGACAAGCTCGATAATTTCATCGGAATCAATTTATTTCACTCCACAAAAGGGAGGAAATTTTTTTCAATGGAAAAAAAAATCCATGCACCATCTTTGAGGTCATCTTTGGGGTGGAGCAGTTCCAGAAATCCTAACCAGAGGACCTCTACGCTTGCAGTTGATTCATCGTTGGGAAAAGCGCGTGGCCCTGGATAGAACTAATCACTCTTTCGCTGCGCCCGAGGCTTTCTTCCATCATGATGATCATAAGAACTTTATGATTGACCCTCTTACTCACATCTATGAGACAGAGATATTTTGAAGTTGTTTTTAAATGGCAGTCACGTTGTTTTTAAATTCTTGTTCAAGTTGTTTACAATTTGCCTTCAATTTCGTTTGGTATTCTATAAAGCCGATTTTCTTGGACTGGGAATCGTTATTCGTGAATGCATGTTTTTGTTAAAGCATTAATGCTCCTAATGTAAATGTATCCGCACCTTCTTTACCATGTTCTATGGAAGGGATAAACGCCATCCTAGATTTGATTTGGCGTAGTCGTGTTCCTCTATTCCCATAAGAAACCGTTGCCGACACCAATAGTATCGTAATTAGCGTGCTCGTATGTCTCATTCGAGATAGATATACGGCTACTTCATAGTATACTTAAATCTTCATAGATTCTAATTATCATTCTTCAGAATATTTCCAGTTCCTTAAATGTATCATTATAAAGAAAAAGGTAGTAACATGGCCCTTTTGTGGTAAATTGCTCCCCCCCCCCAGCTTAATAAATCAACTATTAATGCCATGTAGGAAGTAGGCAGAATATCCAATAAATTAATAACTGTTTGCAAAATTTAAGATATAGATATTGCTTCCCTCTCTATCAGTAAAGCAATGCTATCAACGCACGATAGGTACGAACATTTTACTTTGTCAAATGCTTTTTGTTTTAATTATTATAGAAATGTGCAAAAGAGACTGTGGTTGTTATATAATGGTGCGTTTTAGATACATTGAAGCCAAACTCACGTTAGCTTTTGTCAAACCCAGTGCTTTCCCCGGGGACCAGATCAGAAACATGGCTTGTACAGAGGGTTGATTCAGATAAAATGAGACGACTTTGCAGTTCTGTTACGATGGTGTAATACCATGGCGCCGCTATTGGTTGTGTTCGATGTGAGAGCCACGTTGTTGGACTATCGCCCGGCACAGTAATTTCCACTGAAGTAGGCTGAGTTTGAGGGACTCCATGGAAAGTTCGTTCCACACCTGCTGACACACTTTCCATAGCCCATCAACGGTTCTTGGTCGGCAACTTCCGAGCCGTCGTTTCAGGAGACCAAAACCACAGAAATCCAACGGTGATACGTCAGGAGATTTTACAGGCACATGAGAGAAGGGAATAACTCGTATGCCCGTCTCCTGTTCCATCTTCCTGTAGTAAGCCACAGATGACTTGGGAGTGTTCAGTCACTCAGTTGTGTGACCGCGCGCTTTATGACGTCGCTCCAGCCCAAGATTGTCATGAATTATTCTGGAGACGTGTTGCCTGTGAAATACCTTTCCTTTGGGCTAGACTTCTCTGTGTGTGGGGATTTTCTATCAGCACTTCAGACCGGATTTCTCGAACCACCTGAGTTGGGTGTGTTGGCTGGGGCTTGTTACTGGTCTGCTTCTCTGCTCTTCCACGTTCATTAGATGGTCGCAATTTGTTTTTTTTGATTATTCGACCCACAGTAGCTTTGGATACCACAATACTATTTCGTTTGCATTATCCCAATGCACGAAAGATTGAAGTTAGCGTCGGAAAGGCCAAACATATACCCTTCCCAAAAAGCTGTGATTTTGGAAGCTATGTTTCAGCACGAAATGTCCCAAATAACAGCAACAAGTGTATACAAAGCTAATCCCCATGAATAGTGGACGAGTCATGCAAATCACATTCCGTCAAGGTCATACGCGGCGTTTAAGGTCGTCTCATTTTAACTGAATCAACCCTCCGTAACTAGCATTTTGGTTTCATCGTTTTATTTCAGACATAATATATTATGTTTATTTTAGTTCAGAAAAAACTCGTAATTTTCATTGTTAAGTAATAGTAGATATTTTTAATTACTAATTTTTTTGACTACTGAATATTGATTTTATTCTTGAGTTTTTCATAGATTTAATATCCCCCTCCCCTCTTTGCGTTAAAGTACCTGGTTTTAGGATAGTTAATAACTTTTTTATTACTAAAAACAAATGGGGAGGGGGGGCATTACTGCCTTTTCCTCTAATTTTAATTATTAAGTACGAAAACTTTGTTTATGGAGAGGCCATAATAAACCCATAAATGTATTTTACTGAATGATGGCCACAACTGTGGCTGAAATGCCCATTCGAATTAATAAAATAATCATTGTGGACAAGAGATGTTTGTTTCTTTATATTCAGGTTCTTTGTGTTTTACTTAGTCTGTCCGTCTTCTCTCTGAAGCTCGATTTTCTCGGAGAGTATGAAAGATTTCTAAAATCTTGTTTTCGGTTTCAATCGATAAAAATGGAACAGGGCTTAGAGAAGTTCGAAGATGACTGAAATCGGTTCATTGGCACGTATTCTAACAGTTCTCACTAGTTAAGAGGAATTGCTTAATTGATGCATAAATTGATTTCTTATTGACTGGTAATGAATGAAGACAACTTTTTTTTTATGCATTCTAGTGACTCTTTAAGTATTGTTAGCGCTGATTTGGAACACGCGCTCTTTACATTGGATCGCATTGTAAACATGCATGCCATTTAATACAAAGAATTACATGAATATAGAGGAAAATGATCAAAAGCGGGTCCCCATTTTGTTTTGACATTATACGCAAAAGTACGAAGTAAAAAACATTGAAAAAATGAGAAACACACACATAGTTAATTTACTTTACATATCTCACTATTAAAAACGCCTTAAAATAAATCAATTTTGGAAAAAAAATTCTAAATCATTGCTCTTTTTACCATTTCAAAAAAAGTTCTCCAAAACCGGGCCCCTAATTTCATGAAATGAAATGGGTATTATAAGGAGAAAATAAATATTAATTGAAAGAGAAGCATTTATTTCCTATAAAATAATCATAAATAGCAAATTCAAATTTTTTTATTGAAATATCAGGTATTCAATTACTTCAATGCATTGTAGATAAAAAATAAAGCCACATTTTTCCTTAGAAAGCCTTTGTAGTGTAAACTCAGGATCTTACAACAGACTTCCAAAAAGATGACAGTAAGTAATCGTAAAAATATCGGGATCGCTTTAAGAACAACTTGGGGTCCCAGGTTAGGTCCACCTCATGTATTTTTTGAATTAATATTTTTCGATAACTGCGTGTTAACTATTTCAAACTTACCTTAATACGTAGCTATTATAAGGAACAAGTAGGTTTAACATCTAAATCACTTACCTGTTACACGTGAAATTGAGGACCATAAAAACTTCTGACAGTCACGAAGAGAAATATGTCGCCATTGAAAAACAACAGATTGAATAAACAGCTTGGGTGCTGGTCCTCCAATAGGCAGCTGCATAAACTACTACCTGAACTTTCACTGCTATTCTGCAGCATCGTGCAGAGCAGAAATTGTGGCAGCCAGCTTTTGGTCGCTTTCCTCTATAGTTGTAGATCATCAGCAATAATTTGTCCAATGAAGTTAGACTGGACTTGTCCAATTAAATTTCAATCGTTAGGCATTGTAATTTTTTTTGAAAGAATATCAAACAACTGAAATCTTAAGTTTAATTCGATAAGCACAGTCCAACTTTTGTTGGACAGACTATCGTAATCAGAATAACGCCGTGTGCAAAACGAACAGCAGCCATATGTCTTGGGAGAGAGTCAATAAGATGCTGGAAAATGTCCAATGGCACCTGGAGATAGGGTGCATGGTGCTTGATTGTATTTAGGTCTAGAGTATTAGAAACCCAAGGATACTTGTAATTCTTGGTCGTATTTCTCCAACCATTCCCGATCAAACCTGACCGTATGACACGTTGTATTGTCCTGCAGGAATATTGCATTCGCCACAGGGAAGACAGTCAACACATATGGGGGTACTTGATCTGCAGCGATGAATAATTATAATTCGAGTGCCTTTCAGGAGTATCGGTGGACCTAAACGATACCAAGAAAACATACCCAGACCCTAACACCAGATGGTGTTCTTCCAACAGTGATTGCAGGGTGATTGTTTTCGAAGGTCTCCTGCCTGGCAACCTTTTACTAATCACTAGAAGCTCAATTCCTGTACTGCAATGGAAATTGTAGCCTTTTTCTGCCGTTGCATATTTTCTGTAAGGGTTCAGTGAACATCCATTTGCTTCGGAATTCCATATGCAGCAGCATTCGCTGTGTTGACATTTAATTCGAATTTCTTGTTTGGGAAAAGTATAGGATAGACAGGGAACGAAGAGAAGAACTTCAAAGAAGTTTTATACTCGCCCCACCGAGAAACGAGGGAGAACTTTGAGCGTCGTATAGCTGAATAAAAGAATTGCAAATTTCCAGTAGTTCATGTCAACTTTATCCTTTCGGGACTTTATTATGTCATTCATTAATGGCTTTATTTATTCGTTTAGCTGGAAAGCTGATTCTTACTGTGAGATCAGTCCAAATCTCATTCGTATTTTTAAATTACAAGGGATCTCAAAATGTATCATTACTTAAAATTTCTAATCGGTTAATATGATGGTTTATTAATAAAACACTTCATATCTCTTTATCTTTAACTTAAATCTTGCGTGCGAATGAGTGAACTTTTTAAATAATCTCAAGAATTTCGATTATTGAATGATGTTTTGATTTAAGCGATATGTGAAAAAAATTCTGAAATGGTTTTTCCTATCGCTTTTAAAAGACGAATGAAATTAATATCTTGAGACAATAAAGAAAGTTCATTTCTTTGAAATTCGAACGTCTTTTCTCTTTTCTTTTCTCTCCTCTCCATAGAATTCACGGGGGGGGGGGGGGGGGGGGGGGGGGGGGGGGGGGGGAGGGGGGGAGGGGGG
>JAHWFO010081923.1:1693192-1751376 GCA_023313115.1 Rhysida immarginata
GTCAAAATCAAATAAATTAACTACATTGAAAGCCCTTTTCTCTCTTATATTTCAGTCGCTCATAAAGTCTTCATCGAACCGCATTTGTCAATGTGTAAACGAAGGCTTTAACAGTCTCAATGTAAGCTCAAAATCAATTATCTCCTAAGCACAAATGATTCCCGTTCGATTCTAGAAGCCATCAGTAAATATTGATCGATTCTTATTTCAGGATGGATTTTGCAATCTTTATCTCCTTTTAATTTCGATCGAGATGGCCCTCCATTCCCATAACCCCTCTGATTTCATCTTCTCCAATGAGACCTTGGTTTTACGAGAGGTAATAAAAAAGTAGGGGGAGCTTTATCCCAACTTCTTTTAAACTTCACTTCAAATTACATTAAAGCTTGTCAATCCAAATTGCGAATGGGAGCAATAAAGGACTAAAATTCTTTATTTTTACAATCAGACTTCACTGTTCGAAGAAATTTTTTCTTCTCTTCGTATAACTTCATCTCCACATTTTACCTCAAAAGCTTTGTTGACAATTAAATAATAATAAGTAAATTTTTTCTCCTTTCGGCTATCTCGCTTGCATTTCGTTTCAAGCATTAATCAAACTTTGGATTATTATTCACGCAAAGATTTCAAAAGGGAGGAAAAAAGTTGTTAAAAGCATATCAAGAACAACAACAAAAAAACACCTTCTTGATTTAATCTTACTCTATCGTAAGGCTTAACAACGCTTCTTTGGCGAAAATTATTTTTCCGAAACTGCCAAGTTCTGAAGTGGCTGCCAGTTTCCTTGCAAATAAACATAATAAAAGCTTTTGACAGAAACAAGGCCATGTTAGATATTGAATCCTAAAGTACCGGAAGAATTCCAGAAAATAAAGGAGTTTAATATCAATAAAATAAATGCTATAAGAAGTTTAAAATATATTTATTCCCAATTTATTGTTTTCCATTTATTTTTATTATAAAATGAGAGGTAAACAAATAATGTCTAAAGGATAAGTGTGTCTAAAATTATGAAGGATGTAAGTTGTATCTCAAAAACTTTCCGAGCCCCTGCATTTATACACTGCAATCATGATTTCCTAAAATTATCATGGTGTCGAATTCCCTTTGCTGTTATTATAGCTTCTATTCTCCGAAGAAGACTTTCTACTCCAGGAATTTTTTCCATTCTTACCGAAGAGCTTTGATCGAGTTCAGTCACAAATATTAGGCGATATGACCTAGTATATTGTGGTCATCGTTTCAATTCATTGTGTGCAGAAGTGTATAAAATGTCAAGCTAAATTACTGTACATCATATAGTTCCTCTACTGGAACAAGTTGCCCCAATCCAAACCACATACCATCATATCTTCGGAATCTTATCTTCCAAATTTCATAGTGGGCACCACGTAGCCAAGAATAAAGCATTGTGAGATTCATCGCTCCATAAGACATGTTTCCATTTTTCCATAGTTCAGTTTCGGTGGGTTATAAAACATTTTAAAAGTCGCTTCGTGTTGATTTTGCTGATGTGGGATTATAAACAGCAGCACGCCAAGGAAACTAAGGGATAAACTAAGTATTCTTTAGAATTCTTAGTAACTTTTTAGTAAAATATGATAATTACTTGAAGTTCATATATGAAAAAAAATGGGGATAATTTGTTAATGAATTAAAACCCATAAAACTCAAGGTCTGAAAAACAACAATGAAAAGAAAAATTTAACAAAATGCTATCGGAAATCTTATTTGTTTATTTATTTAAAACATTAAAAAAAATTGCAATTGCCTTTTAAAATCGTGACGTCTCCTCTTCAGTTTATCAAATGGGCGCAGATGTTATCGGACGACTGAAGTGGAGGTAACGGAAATCACGTTGGAGGAAGCCGAAGTTACGTCGCAAGCAAATGAACATGAATTTATTATTTAACCTAACCCAATCCTTATTTAAACTGAATGAAAGTTAAAGTCATCAATCTTCTTTTATTATTATTTAATAGCAGTTTTGCCTCTTTAGGTACGATTTATGCTTTCTCTCTCGTGGTATAGATATAATAATGAAGAATATCTTTACATTCAGCAAGTGAACAGTTCTTTCACATACTTTCCTACACAATTATCAACTTTTATGGCCATGTACGTAAACAAAATTATCTTCTTCCAGCTCAATTATTCTTTATTATTCTTAATCCATGTTCAGACTGTTTTTGGGTTTCCCTGGAATTTACAGTATTAATATAATTCTTAAAAATCCTGTTTAATATAAAATCAAAATTAGACTTTCTGTGCCTTTTGTCTCTTCGTAATTTCCAGAACTTTGTCTCTTTTTTGCATCTGATTACAAGTAAGTTACTAGATATTCATTTATAGTACTTTTATTATTTATTATTACTAATCTACGAAATATTAATAATTATTAGTTTAGAAGTATTGAATAGATCGCCTTCTTTGGTTCTAGAAACTGATGTCAGAGACATCTTCCATCAGCTTTGGGAATTAAATTGATTAAAGTTCAGAAAAAATGGAATTCAGTATTTCTATTACTCTAAGTATGGAGTACATCAGATAAATAAAGAGTACAATCGATTTTGAACAGGGTGAAAGGGTAGTTTTGTGGACCATTCTGTTAAAATGAATGGATGATTCTCTTCATCACATTGATTTTATATACGGACTACAAATTAGTACTAACGAATTTTAATTTTACTATTATATGTGATTCTATTTTTTTATGGAGTAAATAATTTTGACCATTCAATCCAATTAAATAATGAAAGTTGTTTATTGGCTGTTTTCTGTAAATCTTTAAAATATAAGTTAATTTGAAAAACTCTAATGGATGTTAATTGACAGTTTGTTAATTGGATATTACTCAGCTTACCGACCTAATTATATATTTATAATTTAAAAGTGGATTCGAGTTTAACATTGATAACATTGAGAAATAAAAATTAATCATATTGATGGATCCTTAATTCATTGGTAAATGTATCCTTTCTTTAAAAATGAACTAAATGTTTCGCTCCAGCCATTTTCTTATTAAAGTTATGACAATGTCTTCCCTGAAGCATCTTTCAGCCAGCATATCTGAAAAACTTCGCATAGCAAATAAAACTTTTACTTTAAAACTTTGAAATTCATTGGAAATCTATAGAAATTGCTATAATAATTTTTCTTATTTATGACTTATAAAAATTAAAAAACTATAAATAAAATATATAAACGTTACGGCTTTAAAATCAGAAAATGACGGACCGGTTGGATGGTATTTCTCCATCACTCAAATGTAATGAAAACATAAAGTAGAGCTGACCTCTTCGAATGGCTAAACAAATCTTCTCTTTGAATAGCATCATCTAGTAACAACTCGCTTTCTTCCAATATTAACGAAAATATGAAATTTCGTCTATTCATTCATCTACATGAAATTTTGCTCAGAGATAACATTGAGACCTATTTGGCCTGTTTAAATTTATTTATTTTCTTTTGCTGTTTGAGGAATTTATGATATGTTTACTTTTTGACCGCGGTAGAAGAGTGAGTTTATTTTAAAGGTTTAGCTATAAATAAACTAATTGGTGAATTCGAAGGAATATGTCATAATATTGTTATTAGCGCTATTATTGTTTACAAATCTTTTAAAAATTAAAGCACTTGATCATCAAAGAGAGATGCTCGTTGACTTTACTTTTCAAAAATATTTGGAATGAGCGATGCCTAAAATTCGATTCAAGGGTCATTCAGTTAAAATGTTGCTTAATATTTTATTAAGATACTAGCTGCTTTGCCCGGCGTTGCTCAGGCTGTTTGGTGAAATTTTGCAGTATCAGAATTTGCATAAAATATATATTCACTTTGGAAAAACGAAAAGAATCTTTTAAATGCTCGCACTGGAATTTTGTGTCCAATTGGGTTCACCCAGGAAAAATTCGATATTGCATCAAAATATCAAAGAAGGCTATGAGTATTGATTTATTATTCTGTGTATATTAAAAACACTTAACAGATGGATTGAGAGAGTTATGGAACTCTGTTTACAGCCTCATCAGCATCTCTCATCAACATGTAATAGTTTCTATAGAGTGGCATTCAGTCACAGAGCGTGGAATCATGTCCTGAATGTGGTTATTTATATTGATAGTACTGTATCAGTTTTAGCAGCAAGGATTGGCGTCTCACACAATCAGTTGAGCTCTTTAGAATTTTCTAATACGTTTAGGTAAACATTATCTAGAACTTCTCTAAAGACAGTTACTACATCTCAAACTTCTCTAAAGAAATTTACTAAATTGCAAAAACATATGAAAAATAAATTTTCGCCAGTTATTATATTAGGCAGCTGCGCGCCTAGAAGTTGTATTCTCTTATTTGTTTTAGAATAATTTCTTACATCTCTCCAAAGATTTTAATAAAAAAAATAATAATGATTTTTAATTTTATTTATTTATTACTTTTTATAACTGTCCCCCCCAAAACGTGAATCATTAAGGCAAGCATCGTACCTGAGGAAAAAGACAGGCCCTGGGACGGAAAAGTCACCTCTTCTTCTTAGTCGAAGCAACAATGTAACCTTCACTGTTTCTAACAAACGAAAAAATGCTGATTGCTAAAATCCAACATGGTAACAATGAATATTACATTGTTGCTTGGACAAAGACGGTCAGGTAACTTTTCAGTGCCAGGGCGGGTCTTTTTCGTCGGCTGCTGCATGTATTAACTTCATCAACCATTATTCACCCAGCCGATTGTTGACGCAAACACCACGGGCTGATTGTTCACACATGCAAGGAAACAGATATAAACCAAGTCTATTTCATATCAAACTATAAATAAAGGAGAACATGTGAGTTCGTCACCGAAACAGTTTTGCATTGTTTTTGCACGTTTAATCATTGTTGGCGGTGGCTTGAAGCACACGCTAGAACTGAAAAGTCACCTGACCATTGTTGTCAACAATTATATTTAAATCTTTACTACACATCACGGTCTATAGATATTCATGGTCATCGAGCTCCATTGTTAAAATGAAGCTAAAGTTTCTAGCTCCCAGTAGGGCGGGAACTCTATTGAAAAGTGGCGCTGCATGTACAATTGGCCCAACTGCGCCTGCAGAGCCGCCCTATCGGCAGATAGAAACTTTACTTTCATTTTCAGTTTCAATGAAAAACGCTATCGCAGATCAGGGTCGGCCTTAGTGCGCTCTATGCGGCACCTGGCGCGATCTGTTTTCCTTAGCTTCTCGAAACAATGGGAAATGGCCGAAGCTCGATGACCATGAATATCTATAGACCGTGCTACACATACATATCTCATCAATCAATCACAAACTGTAAATAAAGGAGAACATGTGAGTTCGTCACACGAAAGAATTCGAATGTGCGAGCTTTGCAACAATATTATTTGAATTTGAAACTAATTACCGCGCAAATTGCGCGCGGATAAAATCTTGTATATAGATATAAAGATTATTAATTTCTACGTTTTAAGAGTCTTATCTCCAGTTTTAGATTTTTTCCATCATTGTGGTAGTATTACACGGCTGTGTGTTGAATTTTCACTTTATTGCTTACTTCTAAGTTGCCTTTTAAAACCGGACAAACATACTTACATTGCCTTTTATATGTATAGATTGCTTAAGGTAAACGGATTTACTGTGACCAAACACCCTAAAATTATCATATCTGTACAGGAAAAAATGATCTAGACTAGAAGAAGCCTCCAAGTACTTGGAAAAAAAGTTATTCGGGTTGTCCAGTAACTCATTTATCAGAGGGAATTTAAACATAGAGGCAAATTAAGAAAATTGCCTCGGAAAGTTAAACATAGCTCTTTCCCGCTATCTCTCATTGTGAGCTCCATTTTATTTGAGTAAATGATGTTGTTCGGATTCAAGAACTTCCTTCGAGCCCCTGGCAATGCTGTTCGTGCTTCACTAATATTCACGATTCCGATCTCTTTTCGCAACCGACGTCACTTTCGTACAAAAATCATGGAGAACCTCACGTTATATCAATATGTGACATTTTCAGAATTTTCATGCATTCAGAATTCGATTTGAAAATTTTTATGTATGTACAAGTTAAAACTTCCTCTTTCATTTTAAATAAACTTGTGTATGACCATAGAATTTGCCTTTAAACATTATGTAAGGGCATTTCGTCCCTAACTATGCTTATTATCATCAGAGAGATTTACACAATTGTATTTTCAGATAAAAAGCTCATTTCAATTTAGATGAAAAACGAAAATGTAAACGTCTACTTGGTTTGATATATTCGCAGAAACATTTACTACTTCGAAAATGCATGTCCTTCAATTCACGGAATAATTAACTGTTTGGCTCATTCAAAGTGTGTTTCTTTAAAAAATTGTCTTGTTTTGTGTATTTACTATAACTAGGCTTACAGAAACTGATCAGTGACTCGTTGTTATTTTCATGATAGTATAGGGTGAAAGTGTTTAGCTGATAAAGAAAATTAATAAAATAAAAACTATGTCATATAGATATATACGGTTTTAGTTTTATGATCTCCATCTCTAAAAGTTTTTAAACTGCCTGTATGGTAGGAGTCGAAGCGATGTACATGTAGGAGGCGTTAAGATCGGTCATAGTGAAATGGCGTCTATTAGAGAGAAAGCTCAATGCGTTCCGAGTACCAACCATGGGTAATTTTTCAAAAGGACAGTGCCCCGCCACATTGGACATTATCAGTTCATGAATTCCTGGATTGAATGTTCCCAACACATTCTTGGAAGGTATGGTCCTACGTTCGGTTTAGAAGGGATGGTCCTAGAGCATGGATCCCACGTTTTCCGGGCCTAACACCCTTAGCCTTTTTCCTAGGGGATATGTTAAGGATAAAGTTTTTAGCAACACCGGTCCACGATGTGAACACATTAAAGGCAAGACTAAAGAATGTGATTGACCGTAACAGAAGACATGCTGGCGAATACGTGGCGAGAAATTGAATATCGTCTAGATGTTATCAGAGCTACGAAAGGTGCACATGTTAAAGTGTACTAACGATGTGGAAAAAAACTTTTTGAGCTGAAGATCATAATACAAAAAATCGTATGTATCTATCTGACATAATTTTTTTATTAATTTTCTTTATCTGGTAAAGACATTGTGTTCATCTATTTATGTCAGATATGAATATCTAAATAGCTATTAATAAATAATAGTATTTTCAGTAAAACATTACATTAATGAACACACTTTCAGTAGAACATTTATTTTTTCAATACGACTTGCTTCATATTGTTTCTATGATAAGAACCTAAAGTCTACATTGAGAACTTTTTTCCCCTTGACATGGGAGTAAACAGTCAAATATGACTTTTAGACTCTTAGTAAACTCTAGATATAGAAAATGGTCATCTTCATGGCAGTCATTACTGGAATTAATTTTGAGATTGTGCCTGTGCCTTTTATGCCACTTGGTAGGAGGTCATCTTTAAAGCCAATGTTCTATTAATGACTGCATACATTATATATCTTGTGTTTGGAAAAACAAAATTAATTATTTATAACTACGCGTCCCAATAGCATATCTCGTATATCATAGTGATCCAGAGGGATCATATAAATTAATGGCGATAATGTCAAAAGATAGAATTGCTGTAGCAAAATTTGAATTAAGATATTAATTTTGCTTCAAGAGTGGTATTTTAATCACGAGAAAGAATATAAATTAGATTTATTTGGACTAGCAAAGATAACATAGAATTATGCAATTCAGGTTAAATTCATGAAAGTTTAAAGTGTTTTCATGGGAGACCAGGGAAGAGTTGATTACACTTTTCAGTTTTTAATTTTTTCTATTTTTTTTGTAAAAACTCTAGAAATTTCAAAACAGTTTTAAATAACAGCTTATTGTTTGATTTTTAAAACTGGCGACAAGTGATTTTCATATTTATGAAGTTTATTCTTCGTAAAAAAAATACTGTAATGTCTTACAGTCACCGCCACATATGCAGTCTGTTGGACAATTTTTTTGACATGCGCAGTAAGTCTTCTCATCAATATGCTTTGTCTGGATTTTACCCATGAGTACTTGTTCTACTATAGACTGGCGGCTAGGGGCTGAGAAGATCCATGACGTCACCCAGTGGCGCGTACTGAATGTTGGGAAAACAAGAGATAAACGATTTAAATCCAGAGCGATCTAAATACCAAGCAGTTTTGTCCACAGTTTTGGCTGTTTATATATTAGTGGAATAATTTTTGAGCCCAACTATTTTGCCAATCAAAATCAGTAATTTTAAAATATTGACATTTTAAAAATTCACCTTGGTTCCCATCTTTTTTGAATCGTGGCCCCCTTTTCATAAAGTTAAGTAACTTGCGAATCCCATACTTTTGAATAAAAAAAAAATGGCATTTTAACATGCATTTTTATTACATGACGGGAAAAACTCGAAATTTCTTATAAAAATAAATGAAAACATAAATAAGCTTGGCGATTCCCCCCCCCCTCCCTCCCCAGAAAATGTTTTATCACTGCACCAGTTATTTAACTGCATTATTTATTGTATAGTTTAATATGTAAAATTTTATACAGTAAATATATATTTTAACTGTATTGTTATGTATTAATATAAATTTTTAAAACTGTATTAATAAACAGTCAAATTTGTATAATTTTGATCAAGCTCTGCTGTTAAATTTTTAATAGAACAAATATTTAATTTCCTTCAAAGATCTTACAATGTTTTGTCTAGTTTGGGTCCTTTTTTTTTTAGAGAAATAAAGAGGAATTCAAATTATAAAATTTTAATTTTTATTAATACTTATTTGTATTCGACTGGAAGGGGTCCACGAAAAATTCTGAAAAATTGATGCGGCCGAGCTAAGACTGATGGTCATATTTCTGAAAACAGAATTTAAAAAAGTTAATCCGTTTTCAAGTTATCATGCAAACGGCGGTCGGCCAGATAAACGTATAGACCAAGCGTGCATTCTTATAAGTAGCTTTTTGCTAAAACTATATAATAAGTGCATTGCCAGGCAGAATCTTATCATTCACCTCAGCCATTGTAGGCTTTTGCAGTCTTGTTTTTTTTTTCTTTTCTGCTTCACTGAAAAAATCCTTTTTGTTTAGTTATATTTTTATTTGAAGGCTCTTTAACAGGACTGGTTATGTTGAAATATCTTTCGCCCACTGTTTCACTGACTTTCAGAAAATTCTTAATAGCGCTGGTAATACCTGCCTGGTATGCTTTAACATGTCTGAAAGAATTGGGTCCTTTATTTCTTCACTAGCCGACCTGAGCAATCCTAGGACTTTCTCAAAAAATTATGCAGTTAAATAATTGGTGCAGTGACAAAACATTTTCTGGGGAGGGGGGGGGTCGTCAAGCTTATTTATATTTTCATTTATTTTTATAAGAAATTTCGAGATTTTTATTCCGCCATGTAATAAAAATGCCTGTTAAATGCCATTTTTTTTATTCAAATGTATGTGAGTCGCAAGTTACTTAACTTTTAAAATTACTGATTTTGAGTGGCAAAATAGTTGGACTCAAACATTATTCCACTAATATATAAACAGCCAAAACTGTGGATAAAATACAGGAGACGTTAAAGAGAGATCGAATCTCAGTGCGGTAAAGACCATGTCAGCACCGTGAATTACAGAAATAATTATCAAAATTATTGTATCAAAAAATTGTATTCTTTGTAATCGTCCATAGCGTGATTTTTTAAGTAAACAAGCTAAAAAGAGTTAATAAATTCATTCAATGTCATTCATTTAACGTCTCTTTTTTTTTTTTAAATCATCCATTCGTGACTTCGCTTTAGAGCTATACACATTTTAATAAATAAACCTTTACACAGAGTGCATTAAATGAATTAAAATGACACAGTAATATTTGGAAACTCTTTCTAGTTTGTTTACTTTAAAAAATATTGCTGTGGAAGCTTACAAACAATTAGGATTAGCATTAAAATATTAATGATTCGATCTCTCTTTAACGTCTCCTAAAACTACTTGGCATTTCTAATGATTAGATCGCTCGTTTATCTGTTGTTTTCCCAGCATTCAGTACGCGCCACCGGGTGACGTCATGGATCTTCTCAGCCCCTAGCCGCCAGTTACTATAGTAATGACGGAAATCTCGCTGAAACGTGGAAAGCTTATTAAAACTCATAATATAAAAACGAATTGCCTTCGAGTCGACTATTCTTCGTCATTTTTAAATTTATTAATTTCATTTATCTATTTAAAAAATACTAAAATAGAAACTAAATATAAATACGAAAACAACGTTTCGAAAACGACAGCGGATGTTTCATGGAACAGTTAAGCGATTTACTTCCCGTTAACGTCTATTAGCTGGCGTTAGAAATGACGTCATCCTCTCTGCCAACTTATGTGGCGGTGACTCCATTTCATTTTACCAAACAACTTTTTAACAAGAAATTTCAGTAACCTTTTGAGATAATGAACATACAAACATTAGGAGTGGAAAAAGTGACGTTTTGAAGTTAAAGAAATTGAAACTTGTGCTCTATAAGGTTTCTTGAATAACCTGGATATAAAGGTTTAGGATAATACACATTTCTCTATATTTCTATTGTTAACTTGAATTGAAGAAAAGTGATGGTAACTTTCCTCTAAATATTTTCAGCAAAGCCAATCGCTTTCATTACAGTTTTAGCAAGTGTACCGGATTGAATCAACCTATCCTATGAGAAGTGTCTCAACTCCCCCCCCCCCCCCTCCACTTGACACCATGACGGTTTTCTTCTTCCGTATAAAAACAGGCGGCCAGTACGAAAGAAAGGAACTTACCAAGTATACTCACATTTTCACTCTCTGTGAAATTGTTACTCTGAAGAAATTCTCCACGTTCAGTTACAAACATACTGAGGCTGAAAAAAAGCTGCATGGAAATTTACTTCTCACTAGTTAGACAGAACAACAAGCTCTCTCATGTTTTGTGGTGATATTAAAAAACGGGCACACACTCAGTTTGAAAACGAAGAAGAAGCGTTTCATTGGTTATGATTTTAAAAATTTATGCTTGCATAGAGGTAATGTGACTCTGGTTTCATCATTTTATTTGGTGCTAAATGCAGTCGTAGCCATAACCGAAGCCGTGGTCTCCGTAGTAGAGGCCGTGCTGTCCATGTTAGAGGCAGTGTACGAGGGAGAAACAGTCGCACCAGAGAGCGGTACACAGAAGAGGAAGAAAAGGAGGATAATATAGCTAATGATTCCGAATCGGAAGATGCCCTTAACCTGAACAGAATACCTGAAAACATGGACCTTAATTGCATCTTCTGCGATGGTAGCGATAGAAAACGATAGTCTGAATGAAGAATGGGTACAATACCAATGTGGCAAACATGAGCAATAACACCCGATTTCTGTCGTTAAATAAAATAATGCAAACTCGGAGTGTCCGTCTGCAAGAATTATACATTAATTATTTTGATTTGTTAATTTTTAGTTTTTTTATAGAAGAAATAGTATTATGTTTATTTTAGTTTCGTTCTCAGTTAGACTGTTTTTAATGTTTTGACTAGTGAATGTTGAGTTTATTCTTGAGTTTAGTAACATTATTTTTCTATACATCTTTTATATTACTTGAGCTCACCTGATCTGTATTGACTGACCGAAAAAAACCCATGATTATTCAAAAAGTTTGAGCATTTTATTTATTTGAAAATATAGTATTTTATGCCAACAAAATACCACACTCTTTGCGCTATAGTATCTGGTATTAGACATGGAAAAACAGAAGGTGATTCGGCGCGTAGAGAGTCCATGGCCTCTTCCTTATTTTATAATTGAAAAAAAAGACGGCAAAGAGTATCGTACCAATGGAGCAGATTATCTTTTTACAAAAACAAAAAAGGGGGAGGGGGTCATTACCACCTTTTCCTCTATTTATACACGTTAACGTATGCCGGTTTCCCGTATCTTATATGCCTTTAAATATGATTTCCGAAGGCTAGTACAAAATGTAGCAATAATGCCATTAACCTATCGTGTATCAATTATATTTTCAAAGTGTGATTATGTTCAAATTGCTTTAAAGGAACTGTTGAATGAAGATTTCTTTAGAAAATTTGTTCCCTCAGAAAGGTGTTCAAAACTGTCTTGTGATTCTAATGGAAATTAGTTTTATTGGCTTCCGTAGAAGTCGGGCTTACAGTTCATAATTCATTCAATAAAAAAAAAGTCAGCAACGTCTGGGAGTTGGTTAATTTTCCTCTCTTTTCGCTGGGAAAATTATCTTTGTCCAACGATCCGGGGGAATTCTTTTGTTGAATTGTTCTGCCGAGAGGAAATGGCTGAAAAATCGACGGGGACGAGCAGCGGTCCTTTCCTTTTGTCGTCCAGTGTCTCTGATTTAAAACCAAGAAATTCCCGAAAACGATTTGCCGTCGGTGGAGACCCGGCACTATCAGCCGAGCGCACTTTATTTTAATAGCTGGAATCGGAGGGTGGAGGTCGTGAAGGGAAGGTACTTACGGAGCGTTGCGCCGGGGGCCGACCGAAGTGAATGTCTGTCGGGTGCCAATCTCTTTCATCTGAAGAAGAAATCTCCATTCGACGGTGAATGGGTTCGTCGTCGACGAAAAGAGACGTGGAAGGCATCCGTGTGAGAAGGAAGGGAAGTGGGGTAGGTGGGGAGTAGTAGGCACAGAAGCAATTCTTTCTTTATTTCTTTTTTGTCTTGATTCCGCTGGAAATTTTTTTTCTCTTCCACCTCCTCCTCCCTGTCTTCGATGGTGTGCGTTCATTGTTATAACTCGTGATGAGACGGCATTCGTTCGAGAATCCCGGTGACGGCGAAAGGCGCTCAAAACAAAAGCGTTTACAGTAGCGCGACCGTCGAACCACTTTTGCCCGTCCAATCACGGCATCAATTTCCCCGAACACTCGCCCGAACAAAATTCACCAATTGGATTCTCCTCCTTCTCATTGGTGGACAATGGTGGAGATGGGTTAAAGGAGCGAGGAAGGAAAAAAAATAAAATAAAATAAAAAAAGAAAGAACGAATGAGAGAGAGAGAGACAAAGAGAAAATAGGAGAAGACAGACAAACGGAAGACGTTTTCTTCCATCAAGGCAAACATCCTTTTACACAGAAAGTTTCCCGAAACGTTTTTATCCCCTACGCAAAAAAAGGATCTAAAAGTATGGAACAAATTCAAAAGCTCATCAAACATTTCGACTCTCTAATAAAACGCCATCGTAAGAGGTAAAGACCGATGCCAGAATCACTCTAACGGGAGAAGGGATGCAAGAGAGGGAGGGGTTTTTTTCATGTCTCCCTAAGAAAATTCACCTGTATTATATAGAAGGGGGCAATATTGACAGGATTGAGAATCACCGTGACAGCTTAGAGTTGAACAATAGTACATTACGGAAGAGGCTCTCTCCAGGGAGGTATTAGGTGTAGGTGGGTGGCGAGGAATGGGAGAAGAAAACTCTGTCTTTGACCGGTGGGATCGGAGCAAATCGAACACCCCAAGAAAACCGACAGGAACGACGCTTGGGTTTTCTTTTATCTTCATTAGTGACTGACAGATCGTGCCTAAACTCCTAAAAATAGCCAAGATATTTCTTAGCAAATAACAGAAATGCACATTCTTTTGTCCAATTCAACAAGGCAGGCATAACACTAAGAAGTAAGTCCTTGGAAAATTAGCGTATTTTCCCCACAATTTATCAACTGCTTTCTTATAGTAACGTATTTTTTCCTTCAACACTTTAAGAAAATAGATTTTCCTCCATTTCTTTTGGCAGTCAAACGAAGTAGTCAAGAAGGTAGAAAATAAAGATCTCCAACATTCTCAACAGCAGCTTCTTAATAATTAAGAAGTAGGAGTTACAATATTATTACAAACGGGAATTTGTATACTTAATGTATATATGTGCAGAAATTTAGGAGAGACAGGACGGCAGAAAAGCTGTGCATTCTATTTAATAACACAATGGAAACACGATTTTAAAAGACTCTCACAGGAGTACTCTAACAGATTCCAACGATCTGATTGAAAACGCAACAGCAATGGGATCTCTGGTTTAAATTCAATTTTTAAAGAGGTGTCGGGATGTTTCTTCTGCATTTTAGAGATGCGTCTACAGCGAGAATGCTCGCCGCTTTCATCGGAGGCAATTTATTTCTCTTCATTGAAAGCGCAGCGCAAAAGAATGCAAGCAGACTACATTATAGGCAATCTAAGGAATATAGTCAGTATCTTATAACAGGCAAAAACCATCGTCAGTCAGTATCTTATATTTGGTTTATACCTGAATTTTCAGTGAAATATGTTCTTAATAATTAAAAATTAGGCAAAAGATTAATGCTCCTTATTCATATAGTCAAGTTTGATTTATTTAAATTAGACACATTTGAGAAGCATAGAAGTCCTAAATAAGGTTAGAAACAAGTATTAAAATATAAAATTATGTTCAACTCATTCTTTCATGATAAGCTTACTGGACAAATTGCCTTTTGTGAATAGAAACCACTAAAAAGAGTAAGAGTAATAATAGCAACAGTTGATTCTGGCGGTCACTTGTAAACAATTCAGGTGGCACCGCCGCAACTTTAGGATATGATGTTTAAAATATATTCCCATCAAAAGTGTCAGCTGTCTCGTTTTGCGATGTCGACATATATTCAGCCTGTGATTTCGATGCGAATGTTCTATAACTCTTGTTATTACATAAAATTTTCATTTAAACATTAATTTATAATATTAATTTTAACGGTTTTAAAAATTTCAAATCATTTCTGCGGCATGCTGGATGTGATTTATCTTTATTCTGTTTGCCAATTATTGTAATAAATTTATGTTTAAATGGAAGCGTATGATATTTCCATAAATATTTAAGTCGAAATTCCGCTTAAGTCGAATTAGATTTGGAATTCTTTCCCTACATAAATTTATAATAAAAATTTCGTCCGCTAAATTGAAGTAATTTCTTGCATAATTCCGGATAAGTCGAATACATTTTCGACAAGAAACGTTAGTAAACAACAAAAATAATTTAAAAAATAAATGAATGCAAGATGACCAATCAGAGATACTCCTGATATTTCTTTGATTGATGGACAACATCAACAGATTACGTGGACTGAGGCCAATCAGATTACAGTACTGGGATTTTTGTGTGGAATTGTGTTATCTTGGAACAATGTGGAATAATGTTGTTCATAACAATTATTTGTTATTGCTAGTTTTTTTTTACAATTTGGGTAATACGGCCATGCCGCAAAGAACTTTCAGCCATATTAAATTTCTGATTTCAGTTCTCTACTTCGTATAGCTCTTTGTACAAGCCAGTCTTCAAAAAGTCGGTTTAGAGAGGCACAGAGATTCAGTTCTCGAGTTCGGCGAACGTTTCTGTGAAAGGGTCCACAATTTTCTCAAAGAATAAATAAACCAATATCTAAACGAAACTTAAACTTTAAATCCAGAGAAGAATTCTTCTGGTTGATAAATCTAAAATTGAGTATAGAGTGATGATGGAATAATGAAGCTAAGCTTCAAAGTTACGTATAGAATTAAATATAGGTGAAATAGGAAAGGAAAAATTCCGCGACTTGGATTCAAACCACACAGTTACGGCTAATCTGTCTCCAGATCCTACTTTGATTACTTAGCAATCCAATAGGTCAGGAACAGTAGTATTGAGCTTATGAAAATCCCTGTTTTTATAAATTGTTTCATCTGCAATTGTGATTTTCATCCTTGAAGACTCCAGTGTTTTCTACGAGGGATTTTCCTAAGTTCAAGACTATTAGAAGAAACAGGCGAAGTCTTCCACTTGTCCACAATACAGTTTATTCAACATGTAAACATTTATCAATAACCTATTGTCCTCCATTAACTTTATCTGCGAGAGAAAGAAAAGAAGGAGGGTTTGTTCTACTAGGAGTTGCTTTAGAAAACCCAACTATGTCAAAGCAAACTCCAACCATAGCTTCAGCCAAAAATTGGATACGGTGCATAGAGCTTTAAATGTTCCTATAGAAAAAAACAAGGTTAGAAGAATTCAAAAGAATCAAGATAGCAGCAACGAGCAATGGACATCCCATTGAAAAATGGTCTCATACTGAATGAATTGAAAAATGGTCTCATAGCATCCCAAATGTACAGATTGTCAACTACCTTTGAAGATTCTAATATCGTTACATTTGTTTGGGAAATTTGCATAGCTATTCCATGTCTTGAGTAGAATTTCTACATATGTATCTTTTTAAGTTCAGTTTAGTGAAATTAAATTTTGTTTTTCTGGTTAAAATGTCTCTAATGAAAGTCATTTGTATTATTTGTATTTAAAAAATTAAATTGATAAGATTAAATAGGTAAGTCCGAAATACATATATCTAATCAGTTATAAATACGCAAATATTTTCCATCCTCTGCTGATTGAACTAATTACTTCTTTCTGCATATGCATCTATTAGCTCTTACAAGTAAATAAATTCATTGCTTCTACAAGGAATACAAAAAATTCTTTAGAAATGTTGTCCAGCCTTCCTTAAAAAAAGCGGCGAGGCAGAAAAGTAAAGAACCTAGGAGAAAGACGGAGAGAAGGGAAAGGGGGAGATGGAGCTAAAATTACTTGAAAATTAGCGTCGGGAGAAGCTTTTAGGAGCGAACCTATCCACGACTCTAATGGTTTCGGCCCATCTTATTCTCGAGATTTTGCACGCGTCTGGACTAATTGAGAAACTCGCGGTCGTTTTTGAAGGTTCCCCGGAGACAAGCCGGCCAGTGGTGACGCCTCACGGAGGAGATACAAAAGTGCGGGGATGCGGGGGTGGAGAGCAGATTGCGACCACTGTTTTTAGCCAAGTAGAAAAAGAAGAGTGCGTGGGTGCAATGAGAATGAACGACGAACAAAAGGGAAAGACGTAAGTTGTAGGGGGGTAGAAGAAAAAGGAATTGCGGAGAAAGTTGTTGGGGAGGTAGGATCGAAGAAAGAAGAAAGCGGAAGTGTCTTTTAGACACGTGATCTAGAGCAAGGGTCGTTCGTGCTTGCTTGAACCGAAACGGAAGTCGAATGTATGATTAGGTCTCCAGGAACCTCGCGGGAATGCTCGCTGAAAGACTCAATTTAACCAGGGCGGGCCAGTTACTTTCCTCCCATTACGCCCGGATACTAATAATATTCAAGGGATAAGTCTGATGCTAATTGCATTTGTCTCGCTCCCGTGAACGAAGCCGGGCTCAAGATGGACCCTCGTTAACCGTCACGTCTAGAGTCATTTGCCTCAGCGCCGCCTCTCTCTCTCTCTCTCTCTCACTCTCTCTATTGCTTTTCTCTCTACTGCTGCCGCTCTTCTCCTCTATGTACTGGCGTCCTGCCGAGAAGCTTTAGCAATGTTTTAACGAATTTAAGACCCCTTACTTCCTCTTATAACGAAGATCTGGAGCAATTAGTTTCCAATTACTGTATTGTGTGTTTTTTATGTAATGTTTACAAACTTATTAAAACATGAAATTAGAAACATGATCGGTTATTATTTAGAAAGAAGGTTCACCTTTTCGTCAATACTTAGCATAGCAACAAAAATAATTAGTTTATTGTATAGAGTAGCCAAGTATGGAGTAGCGTTTCTCAATTCTTGGATCGCGCGTAGATTTTTATGGTTTTATATTGAGACACCTATATAACAAAAACAATCCCAAATCAGACTCAATATTGGGTGGTGGTACCAGTACAAACAAATTATTTAAGTCGTAATGTAAAATTGTTGAGAAATTTACTGGTATAGAGCATTTGATTGGATCATTTTAGATCCCTTCTTGACTATTAAGTTTCATTAAAGGACAGAAAAATCTTGTAACAATTAATGCTCAAGAAATATAATCTTGTGGCGGGAGATATAATAGACTAGCTGATATGCCCGGCGTTGCTCGGGCTGTTTATTTGATGAAATTTTGCAATATCCAAATTTTACTTTGTATTAAATTAACATTATTATCGTCTTGAAAGACATCATTATTATTTGGATGATACTGATACAGTTAGAATTAGTTAACCAAGTTGGCATTATAGATTTAAAATGCATGATTAATTCAGTGGGTTCTGCATTTCGTACGAGTAATTACGCACGAAGAATTGAACTAGCATCTGAGAATGAAGCCACCATTTTGCCGTTTACTAATGATCAAAAACAGGAGTTCCTATTTAAGATTTCAAAGTCGCCTCCCCCCTCACAGGGGGAGGGGGGCTAATTTTTCGGCTAATGAATTTCCTCCGCGAAATAATTCACTTTTGATTTTGAACATTTTTTTCGTAGGATGTTTTATTTTCCAAGTATTAATGTATTTATGTTTTCATCATTCCTAGAAAGCTGTATGGATAAATCTCTTTCGATAAATCCCATTATAAACTCATCTCATTGAGTTTAAGGATACTAAAATGCAGTTGCCCAGCCATTGTAAGGAACAATTACAGTTATTGCATGGCATACAGTTTCATTGCGTAACCAGTTTTTTGCCGAATGCAGAAGGCTCCCTAAAAGTTGCAATATTTTGTTTTCCCCTGAAATCATGTCATCGAGACTTTCACAATTCCAAGAACCGTACGATGTCTGGAAAATATTGCTAAACCTACTCTAAGTCCCGTGGCTGTTTTCGAAACATGTATAGAGAAGTTGTTTTGACACGTGTGTTCAAGTTATCATACGAGAATACCGCCTCAGGACCCCCGCGGAGTTCTTTTTAAAAATTAACTATCACTTTAAATGAAATTCTCAACTAACAACTTGAATGCAAATAGTTCAAGTGCAGCAAGTTTATTTTATTACTGCAGATGATATAGAATTTCTTCTTTATTTGTAATCTAATATATGCATATAGAAATAACATGAAATGGTGGGTAGCTATGTTGACATTATATATTCATAGACACAGGGTATAGACGATCAAGCCTCACAAATATCATCTATTTCGTGTAGAACAACACTGATAACTATAAAAAAAAATCTGTTTTCAGAAATGTGACTATCAAGGTCTTAGCTGGGCTGTATTAACTTTACAGGATTTTTCGTGGACCCCCTTCAAGTCGAAGTTAAAACAGTGATCATATTCATCTTTTTAGAGAACATATTGTCCACCAGGAGGGTCACTGTAGTAGTCCGCCATTACGCCCGTTCATTTTGATTCCTAGGCGTTCTGTCGTCCCGTAACGAAGCTGCAGAGATAACGAGCCATTGCACGAACTTTAGGGTTTGCTACATTTTCGTTCTAACACATTTTCTTTTTTTGAATCGGTGTAGTTCACGTTTCCTACTTTTTATTTTTTATTTTTTTGCATGGCCGTAATGGCGGCGCCCATCCGATGACGTAATGAAAAGGTGAATACTAAGATAATGGCATATAACAATCGGTTCATCAAGAATGAATACACTGTTGCTTTTTGTTTATCTTTTAAGCATTGTTGACGTGAGCATGCGCAATCTTTTTGTCGACGCACGATTTCTCAATTGCTCATAATAAATTAATAAATGTATTTCTGCTTCAGAGCTAAAGCTCCTTCTTGGAATGTTTACAAGATTCTGTTTGCCTCCCAATTTTTGTAGATGTTCTTCAGTTACTGCTTAAAATCAAACTTTAATTTTTAATATTATGAATAATGAGTGATCAAAGTAAAGAGTGATCGAATAAAGAATATCGCCAAGCTAACGTAACCCCCAAGATTTAAAAAAAAAATTCACCTCTTGCATAAATCAATTATATAAGTGCATTTTATGCGATTTTCGGGTGGCAAATTAAAGATGGTATCACGTCTAGAATGTTATGGGATTAATAATTAAAACGCTCTTTAAGATGGAACAATTTTAAATTGAATTAAAAAGTTTCGTGTTTTTAAAAGAAATAATCTGATTAAATAAGATAATTTATTATTAGCGAACGAAGAGGTGGAGAGGGAAGACAATTTTTTCTCCTATTTATCTGCCTAAAAGCAATTTTCTGTAGAAATAGGAAAAAAACTTTTACTACAAATTCTAATATTGATATTTTTCAAAAGATAGTTGGATTAATGTTTACTTTTCCAAACTGATTATTCAGACATTTCCAGTAATGTTTTCTTAAGAAGTTCATCCAGAGAGAGCCCCCGGCAGAGACTGGCTTACCATAAAGTAAATATTGCCAAGAAAAACATTGATAACTTCCAAATAAAAAAAAATTAATATTTGAAATGTCGATAAATTATGAAATTATAATGGCTGTGAATACGTCGAATTGTGATGCTATATAAAATTCGTACTATAAACAGTTCAGGACGAACAGATGCACAAATTATATATTTAAAGTGTAAAAAACAAGTTAGCTTAAATTTTGAAAACCTAATTAAATAGCCTGAACTACTGAATAAATATAATTCCAGATATAAATTTGAAGATACTCTATCTTTTCTGTTGTATCTCAAAATTCATATTTTCATGTTCATAGCATGCGTGTGACGGCTTATGCTGTGAAATAAAAAAAGTAATAAAGTAGAAAATTATTGTTCTTTTTTATTTGGCTTATTTCTTCTATAAAAAATTAAAATGTAAGTTTTATCTTTACAACAAAAATGACAACCTTGTCTACATAATGATAAGATTCATTTTTAATAATTATATTTTCCAACTCAGTGAAGTATGTCTAGTAGAAGGTATAGCCTGGGTGTAAAGAACAGAGGGAGGCGACACTCCGATGTTTCTGGCGAATCTCGCAAGAGGGCGCAAGGAAAAGCGCCAGCTGGCGGCAGGAGTAAAATGAATAGAAAATTCCGGTTTCGGTTTCAACAAAGAAGGAAGAGTACAGTCGGGAAGGAAGCGTTGCCATTGTTGTACTTTTCTGCGTATGAAAAGAGCAGAGTAAACTGCGCCCGAAGACGAAATTCGCACACAAAGCAAGAAGAGAATATTCGTTAAGTTTCTTGATTTACGAAGGAAATGAACAATGAGGAGATGAGCAAGTGAGCACAAATTATACCATTGTTCAAAAATAAAGTTATTATTATTTCTTTTGGTTCCTCTGTTTATTAATTAAAATTATGACATTTGATGATAACTACATATATTCTTAAAACATATAATAAACCAAATTTAAGAATTTTTTTTTTTTGCAATATTATTAATATTTCCCAAATTGTAAATAATAAATCACAGTAGGAATGGATAAAGGGGGTTAGTCAGGTTAAACGTCATTTGCGGTAGTCGGCAAAGCCAACTATTCTCTATCCAACGAAAGTTGGAGTGGGCGTGTCCAGTTAAACCTCCTATTTCAATTGTTAGACATTGTTGCTAAAGTAGAATCAACAATGTCTAACAATTGAAATAGGAAGTTTAACTGGACACGCCCACTCCAACTTTCGTTGGACAGGGTATAGAAAGACAGGCCTGGGCACATGACCAAAGTAGATCTAGCAACAATCCGATCTTCATAATTTCCAACAAACGAAAAGACACTGATTGTTGAAATCCAAGATGGAAACAATGAAGATTGGATTGTTGCTAGATCTACTTTGGTCATGTGACTTTTTAGTGCCCCGGCCTGTCTTTCTCGTTGGCTACGGTACTTGGGATGTGACGTTAGTGCTTTGATGATGCAATTTCATATTTACAATTCACTCCTTTCGGCAGAGGGCAGCATATAAACGGTAGCAAGGCCTTTACTATAGGAAAATTGAAGAGTGTCGCCTTCCTCTATTCTTTACTCCCTGGTATAGCTAAGAATAAAAAGGTTAAGGTAGGTTAAATTCAGTATATATAATCTGTATATATAAAGAATGAAATGGTAAATGGAATGGCATTGTTAAAATACCTCTGGACGTCACATTGAACACCTTCTGGATTGTCTGTAAAGACTTAATTTGTACACTTGACTGTTTGTAAGCAACAAACAATACAAGAGCCATTTTCCAATTGCAGAGATTGCAATGACGTTTAGGCTGATCCGTTCATCGGATTTTGAATTTTTGTTTTGTTTTGTTCTTATTTGATGCTGAACAAGTTTGTAATTTTTTTTGTGTGTATCTCCTACGGTTTAGTAGATACGATTTGCATATGTCCTAATTTGCATGTTGACAACATGGTAAGTGCCACCATGAGAAAGAGCACCCTCAACTTCCTATTCACTCCCTTTATTGAAATTTGCATAACTGCATTTGTATCCAACATAGAAGGGGGGTACAAACTTTATATCTCAACAGTATATATCTCATGACCTACAGCGCAAAGCAAAGTTTGTGCAACAATAGGCCGGTCGTGTTTGTATCAATCAACAATAAGATCTTTAAGATGGCAGCGTATTATCATAGTGTAATGCATTTTTAATGTGCTTCGATAAGAAATGAAAAATAAATTTTTCAATCAGACTTTGTTGAAAGTAAATTAACTTTCAGGGCTTGAAATAAAACTTGACGACGTCAGATAAAATTGGAAATAGGCAAAAAGCAAAGTGGAATTGAAATATGTCGCAATAGATTACGTATATGAATCATATTCAAGATTTAAAAACTCTTTTTCTATCAAGCAATACATCTACTTTCTTTGTTTTCTTTACTTCCATTCAAAATTAATGATGTTGTTATTGAAAAAAAGGAAGCCGAATTTTTTGGAATTTAAATTTATATATGTCACCGGCAAACTAAGAATTCAGTTATTATATAGAATGCTTAAAACTTAAAAACGATATATTAGATAAAGTCACATAGGTAGAAGGACGGCCTTTTTAGCTACTTAGACTGGAAAAAAAAAGTTGTTTTTCTATTGGAACAGATAAAGGATACAAGACGCCCATAGAACAAACAGACAAAATAGACTTTATAGAATGTTATAAAATGTTATCGAAGATTTTGCTAACCGAAAAAAAAAACTTCAGAGAGTGCCATAGTTAATTTTCTAAAACAAACTTATACCCGCGTTCCGGTAAAAATGAAATAAAATCAAAATACGCATGCATTAGTTTTACCGCTTTAGCGTTTCAACCCAACTCACCATGAGAAATAAACCCTTTCTCTTTGTATATTTGTTTTGCAAAAATATTAAATTACTACTTGAATGCTATTCAAAAGTAACTTTTTATGTATGTAACATGTTCTGATTCAGTTAGAAAATATAATCCATTGATGCTGTTATTTCGATCATTTCGCAACTGAATCCTATATCGTAGAGGTTACTAATTAGATGATAGCATCGCGATCTCTTGACGAGATTTATAATATATATTAAACAAGATATTATACAGGGTGTTTACTAAACATAGGGCAAGAAGTCAAAATGATTCTTTGGATTATTTTAAAAAGCTTTTGCCCTTGATGATTTTCGGAACGCTGCTTTGTTTCGAAGATACAAGGCGACGAAGGTTTTTCGACAAAACAATAATGATATCTTTTAAAAACAGCTCTATTTTGCCTTCACACGAGGTTAGTGCAGATCTTGAAAACACTATCAGTTTACCCGTTAGTTTACACAACTCCAGTGGAAAATGTAGACGATTTGAGAATAGTTGATGGGTGTAATGCAATAAGAAACAACCTGGTGTTTTTGAAAGAGTTCGGCAGTCAATGAAGAGAAGATTGATTCATGCATCCTAGCTGGTGGCAGTCATTTTTAGCAGATATTGTAAATTAATAAAAATAAATATTAGGTAATTAAAGATTGTTTTTGTCGAAAACCTTTATCTCTCTTCGAAACAAAGCAGCATTCCGAATCATCAAAGGACAAAAGATTCTTAAAATAACCCAAATAATCACCCCTTGAGTTTTTACGGTATGCTTAGTAAACACCTTTTATATAAATAATAAATAAAAATATCATTATGTGTATGGGAGTCTTTTGATACTAAAAATTGTTGTGCATTTTTTATTCTGAACAGTTTCAAATACAATCAACCAAATAGATGCCGTAGAATAGTTTCAATTTCTTTTTTCAACGCGGATTGATATCAGCTTGAGCATAGGCGCTTTATTTTTAGTTCATGGGACTGCACTATAGTATCTTATATTTTTCACGGGTTTTTACTATATGTCGAAGTTATTTTTGGTTTTATAACATGATTAATATATGTTATGTTGTATTATTCTAAGATATCGCGCCGGATGGGCCATTGCCTCTATGCAAATATGTTAGGTATTTTGTAGACTATCCAATTTGTTTTAGGCAGCGTGTGAAACTGCCAAATTGTAACAATGAATAAGCGTCGTACTTAACATATTAACATTAAGGCATCAACATTCAATCCGCAAGAACTGATTGATGATTTGCTAACTACATGTATAAGAAGTTGTCAACAAAGCCGGAATGAAATAAGAGTTTTTAATAGTATTTAAAATCTTAGACATTCTGTAGTATAAATATCTAACATATTGCGAACTTTTTAGTTTCCTTTTCTACGCTTACTTTGGGAAAATAACGTTTAAAAAACAGATGCAAAATGTGAAATTCTGATTTATCATATTATTTTAAGTCAAAAAATCATTATCTAGATTGTATTAACATGAGATCAATAACTAATTCGTCAACGCATGAAAAATATGTATTAGAATGGAAACTTAAGCCGAACTTACCAGAGACTTCCGCTGTGAAGTTGAAATAACCGGCTGTTCAAACAAAGCCGAAGACGTCTAAGAATAAACTTTTGAAGAATTTTTCCAGTGATTTATTCAAAGCATCCCCGCCTTTCTTTTTTATTTTTATGAACTGTTGAAACTGTGAGGCAAACAGAAAATAGAGCTTTTTGAGTTCCAAATCGTCCGAGCAGCTTCTTCTAATAGGATTCTAAGAGCATGTGAAAGTAAAAGAGACGAATGGATTAAATTACCCCCATTCAGCGAATATCTTTTCCCACCCCTTCTGATGGCTGGTGAAGAATGGAAAATGGTTCCGCTCATTTTTGTCCTTTGAAACGTTATATCTGCCTATTTCTCCCCTCCGCAAAAAAAAACCTTCTACGTTAAGTAAAAAGCGGTGCGATCGGAGGAGACTACTTCCCGTCTCGTCCTAGTGACCACGCTAGATTGCGCACTTTTCTAAAATGTTCTTGTAAAGATTGTATCTACAATCTGCTACAATTAGAGAAACTTTTTCTGTTAATAGCTACGCCTCGAAAGGCTTTAAAACATTGCTAACATTTTATAATACTCCTGAATCAACGACTTTTTATATAAAGTAATTTTTATCAGAGTTTGTTATAGGAATACAGTTATTTACTCTTAAGTTTGGACGCGTCGAATCGTAATATAGCGTAAAAATAGTATTTCTTAAATGAGAATCACATTTATAAAACTGCAATGAAAAATCTGTGTTTAGTTCAGCAGTAGGAAATCTAATTATATTACTTTGTATTTCCTAAAATTTAATTAAGAATAGCAAATATTCTAAAAAAATTGCTGTGGTTTTAATGGCCTTTTCCCCTTGTCTTGTCTTATATACCTTAAAAGCATGTTATAGTTTCTATGAACTTTCAGAGAGTGCTCTTAGCTGAATTAAGAAGTAGTGTATTTCATTGCTTTATACTACTGAATCAATAATCAACAACGCAAACCTGTGGTCTGAATACACTATACAAAATGCAGCATTAGTGAGTTCTTTTGAATGTTTTTCTTCGTGCAAAGGTTTGTATATTTGGAGAGGTTTTGTATAAACAAATGCAAACCATTAAGAATCTAAATTTACCAGTTCTTTTTACTTATTTACTTAAAATAAGCTTTTTCTCCTTCGTCTTACTATAGAAAATGTGACATGAAATACAATTTGATGGAGATGAGATTGTCTGAGAACAGAGTATGTATAAAGGAGACATCCATTAGTGTTGTGAGTAATTTTCCTACATTTTGAATAAAATGCGCTACGTGACATTGAAAATGCAACATAATGAACGCGTGTATAGGAAATGATAAAAATCAGCAAACAGAAAGAGATAGCAATGAACAATAACTGATGTTTATTACAACATGATACACCTATACACTTAGCGACAACACCCGTGCGAAACAGGCAACGATACGTCTAGGTACAGAGTCAATGAGCATGCGGATTGTGTCCTGAGGGATGGACATCAAATCCCTGTTAACCATTTGCCAAGGTTCGTCTTCTGAACGCGCCGATTGCAGTGCTATTATCGCGATTCGTGTGATCGATAGTGTGAGAGTAGTGTGAGATCAGGAGAGACTGCTCGCCAAGGAATAACCTGGATACCTTGCAGGCAATATTGGCTGATGCGTGTGCGGTCGGGCGTTATCCTGCTGGTAAATGGCATTGGCACTCGCTTAAGGAAGGGTAGTGTCACCGAACGCAGGACCTCATCCACGTATCGCTGGGACATCGCAGTGTTATCAATACGAACAAAGAGTGATCTGCTGTTGTAAGAGATTGCACCTCAAACCATGATGTCGCGTTGTCGCGCGGTGTGCCATTCCACAGTTGCCTCCGGATTGTGCCTGTCACCACGTTGGCGCCAAACTCTTACACGGCGACTATCAATGCTGAAACAGAAGCGTGACTCGTCTGAGAACACTACTCTGCGCCATTACACTATCCGTGTGGCTCTTTCTCGACACCATTGCAAATGAAGGCGTCTGTGACATGGGGTCAAAGGAAAGTCTTCTTAATGGACGATATGAGTGCAGGCCGCCGGCGACCAATCGACGAATAATGGTCCTGGACGATATGGGAGTATCTAGGGTGTCCTGGTGGATGCCTCTGTCCACACATGCTGACGTCGCTGGGACCGCACGGGAACCTCTCAAACGTGCCACCTTCCTTTTTTCCATCCATGTTCGCCTCAGCCGATGCACCGTGGACGCGTGTAGGTTGCAGTCTGCTGCGATGCGATGAAAGGACCAACCTGCCCTTCAAAGTCCGATCACCATACCCCTCGTGAAATCGTTTGACTGCTGGAACTGCCTTGGTTGACGACATTCTGGTATTCTCTGCAACTAAACGTTTCATATTTTCTGCAACTAATGTACATATTTGTCTGCCCATTTGTTCATGGTGTTGCATTTTCAATGTCTCGTAGTGTATTTCCGAGAAGAAACAATTCATGTATATTAGGTAAAGCCGTCACATGTTCATCATCCTCGGCAACTGTAATGTAGTTACGTTATATCCTGTTTCGTGATATGAGAGAAAAGTTTCATTAATTAAAAAAAAAGTTAATAACAAAGTAGTCATTATTTCCACTTCGTCCCGTTTTCTACAAATTACGAATGATTTTATTTTTTGATTTTATATCTGATAATGTCATAAAGAATTAGAGGGCTGGTGCTTAAATAACAAATGCAATTAAAGAATTAAAAACAGAAATTTAAGTTTGGCTAGATAAATTCTCCTGTGTTCCACATTCTTTTTCTTCCTTTGGTCTTCCTTTAAATGTATTTCCATACAGATAACATGATTAAATCTCATTAAGATGTTTGAAATTTATCTGCTGTTTAATTCACTTTTAATTAGAAAACTAGACTCTAATGAAAACTCTTTTCAAAATGTCTTTCGAGAAACCGTTGAAGGAAGAAAAAGAGAAAAGAGTAGAAAACGGAAAAGAACAATGGAAAGGTTTTTCTTTTTTTTTTCTTTCTTTCTTTTTTTCGTGTTCTCGTTTATATCTTGCAGAGAAGTAAATGCGCAATGTTTCATCGGATCGCAACATAACGCAATCTTTGAACTAATTAGCGACAAACGCAAGGAAAATTAGCCTAATGAAGAGAAATTAAGCGAAAATTCTATCTTTTAGCAATTATGGAAATGAAAGGCCAATTTGTGATTCAAAGGAATTCGGACGCTCGTTTCTAATACACATGTCCTACGAGGGTGAAGTGAAATAAGGCTTTTCAGCTGATAGGAGAATTAACCATTTTTATTTTGCTTCGACTGCATACTTTTAAGGGGAGGACAGAAAAGTTTCAGTATCGTATTAATGGTTTAGGGGTACAAGATAGCTGGCATTCCTCATCATGTCAAACCTCATTTCGGTGTTGAGGATAAGAAGGAAATGTTGGGAGCTACTGGATGATGGGGATCTTCTAATGAAGTGCACTAGCACCGAGTCCACCAACTTATATTAATTAATTACAATACAAGCGAGGCCAGCACCGAGCGCTTCGGGGTCCCCCGGGGCGAATATTTGCTCTCCACTTAAGTGTTTAATCTCATTTCCAATGTGATTACGGAAATATGCTCTCTTGTGGCATTAAGAAATTTTTCTCTTCTCTCTACCCCCCCCCCCCTCCCATTTCCCTCTTCTCTTTACTTTCTTTTTTTTCCATCTTTTTCCCTTCCCTTTTACTCTTCTTGGAGACATATCTCTCTCTATAATCAGCTGTGCATTAGTTGCAATGCGGGCTTTTAACCCGAACTGATAGAGAGAATGGCGAACACGGGAGGGGGAAAAATCAATGAAAAAGTAATTTAATGATGAACTTAAGGCTTTTTTTTTGGAAGAAGGTTTTTGGGAAATAATTCTTCCGACTTTATAATCAGCTTTCCATCAACTTTTTATATAATCGATAAATTGGGGCGGATAGGGAAAAGGGCGGAGAGAAAAGGTAAAAGCCCTGTGTGTATACGTTTGCGTGCTCCCCGTAAATGAATAGAGGAAATAGAAAGAGAGAGAGAGAGGTAAAAGAGAGAAAGAAAGAGAGAAAACTGGTTGACGGAAGAATTAAATGCATCTTCCTTTTCATCTCTGATGCATCCGTCAGTCTGATGGAAGTGGCACCGGTAGATGGAGTGGGTGGGAAAGTTTCGTCGCCTCTCTGTCTTCTGTCTCATGATGGGGGAGTTGCAAGTTTTCATTCGTTGTCGCTGAAGGGGAAGGCGAATGAAGGGTAAGGGGGGAATAAGTCACTGGGTGAATCTCAATGTGCGTGTATTCGTTATTGCAGAAATATCCTTCGTAGAAGAGATCGTAAATTTTGATCAGGAAGCACCAGATTCGAGACACTTTTTTCCTCTCTCCCCGTTTTTCGTACACGCTCTCGACGCGGGGGGATTGAGCGTGGCGCAATGTGTCTGGCAGTGCGCGAACTCTATTCCACAATTGATGACCCTTCTTTGAGTCTATTTTTCTTCTTAGTTCCAACCTTCTTCATCACATGATATTTAAACAAGTTGACAGTCTGTAACTGGCAGCGGCTCACGATGGAATGCACGCCGCAAGAAAAGAGCGGAAAAAATGGGTTGTCCTTAGCAACCAACGCTGCCATTTTATCTAGGGAGAAAGAAAGGGATTGCTGGTGTCGGAAATGTCGCGCTTTCTCCTGCCAACCTATCAGTGCAGCCGTGGTTTCCCCACGGGTGAGAGCGAAGGTAGATCCCCACGTGTTGTCTCATCAGTGTATGTGCGTGTGGCGCGGGGCAACAGCGGCGGATGTAAGCAGTGTTGGCGGCGGTGATGATGATGATGATGATGTTCACGTGGCTCTATTTCCTCTATTCATAGGAACTATCTTTAACGGACAACAAATCTGTATGACATTCACATTACATCCGATCTATTGCGGGCTTTGAGAAGGAACAAGCTCATTGCATTATCTTATTACATGCCTGAATTCTATGAATTCTAATTGGTTACACGTCCACTGTAGTGAGAGGCAACAGAAATTTACTTGTCTTTTTTGGTTTGTAACTTGACTTGAATAGTCTGTGATCCGATTATCTATCGATATTAATGGGGGAAAACTATTCGGGCACATGCTTTGTTTAGACGTTTATCTTTTATTTTTATTAAATTAATACATTATGAGGCACTTTTGCTTTAATGACTAGAGCTATCCTTCGTAACATGCTTTTTACTAAATTCTGGAAAACTGCGTGCGGATTTCTTTTCCACTTCACCTATAAAGCAACCCTAAAACAGGCAGTAAAGAAGGTCTATTTTCCAAACTTCTAATTCTAAGCGCCAATTCGTCCCGAAGACTTTCTATCAGGTTGAGGTCTGGGCTTTCTGTCGGGTTGGCCAGTCCAAAAGTTCGACATCATTCCAGCCAAGCCATTCTGTTGAAACCTTTGCATTGTGACACAGAGCGTTGTCTCTACCAAAGAATTACCACAGAGCAGGGAGCATGGAATTGTCCGGAATATCGAGATCGTTCGTAGAGACTTCATGTTTTCACTCAATAGCCTAAGTCCAAACCATAAAATAAACTCAAAATCATTAAAGATCCTCTCCCGTTGAGACGATACATTCTGGATGGAATCGTTCTCCAAGTAATCGCCACACTCACACACATCTGATTTCCAAGTGTAAATCGCGATTCATCGCACCACAAAACGGCCTTCCACCTCTCTAAATTGCAGTAACGGCGAACTAAACACCAGTTCAACGTCGTTTAGCGTTTAAAGGAGGTCGTAAGACTTGTTTGCAGTTGCTCTACTATGAAAACCTAATAAATGCAACTCATTTCGGATAGTTTTAGTGCAAGCACCAAGTCTGCAGAGGACTGGCGTAATTTTTCGACCATCCGTCTCCAAGCCCGATCCATCAGTTTATGAGGCCTGTCAGGGCGCAATTTTGCAGTAGTTAAGCCACTAGTATAGTCTTGGAATCACATCGGCTACATGTTGATTTTGGAATCTCTAGACTGCTCGCAATTCCTCGAATGAAATATTGCTAATATGGGACCCAATCACCGTATCTTGTTGAAAGCTTGTTAGCTCACTTCCGCGTGGCATTGCGTTCTTCCAACTAACTCGTTTTGTAATAGGGAGAACGCATGCCTTTAATTTGAATCACAAACAAAATTTGCATGTTTTTTCAGGTATCCAAATACTTTTTTCCATATAGTGTATATGCTTGTCCGATTTTAAAAGGCAACTTGGAAGAAAGTTATAAAGTAGAGATTTAACACACAGCTGTGTAATTCTACCACAAGTTTTCATTAATTCGATCTACAGATACGTAAACGGATTCAAATATCAATGGGTATCCACAGATGGTTTTTAAAGTCTATAAATGTTGAATTTTTCTTCAATGTACGCAATTATGGCCAGAATGATAAAACGTTTAAGCCTACCATTATAAAGTATTCTCCAAAAATGGTAACTTGCCGTCTTTTTCAATCTCTGCCTCGAATTTAATGGATGGATAAAACTTATTTTTAATGTCCAGCCATCAACTGAATTAAAATTAAGCAAATTAAACTTTTCTTTCACATGCCAATCAATATCCAACTTCACCACGCAGTCGTAAACCAACTTTTTGGGAATGATTAGTATATAAAACAAAACAAGAAATCCCATTGAGCTCTGTTCTATTTGTTTGTTTTTGTTCCTACTTCCTGGTCTCTCTTTGTCTCTGTCTGTCTCTGTCTCTGTCTGTCTCTCTCTCTCTCTCTCTCTCTCTCTCTCTCTCTCTCTCTCTCTCTCTCTCCTAAAGCTTCCTATATAATTGAGTGATTTCTCAGTTCTGGTCGGTGGCTTATCCTATCTGGAAGCACAGCGGAGGTCCCGTGCCTTTCCCTTCTTATCTCGGTTTGCATTGGTAAGCACGGCACATACCGGGGAGTCTCCGGCGAGACGGATCCTGCCTGCCCATCTCTTCATCTCCCCCCGTATGCAAGATCCACGTCGACCGGTGGGGGTAGCCATGACCGATCGTATCTCGGCCATTGTGGTTCTATAGACGCCCGTCGTGGCCTTTTGCGGGGTAGATGAAAATCAGCCCCTTGTCGAGCAACAGGGTCGCAATATGAGTGGATTTCTTTTCTTCTTGTCCCCCTCAAACCCCTTTTATCCTTACCCCCCCTCCTTCCACCTACCGTTTTAGATACGTGATTAGAAAAACACGACCTCCCACCTCCTTTCATTCATTTCATTTTTTCCTTCTTTTTCTTCGTCTTTCATCCTCTTCTCATTCTCCTACACTCTCTCTTCTACTCGGTATCTACCCCTCTCGCCGTTTTTCTCTCTTCTCTCTCTCTCCTCCCCTCTTTGGATCCCAGTGGAATAAAGTTATCATTCTATGCGCATGCGTCTATAGAGGAAGAATGAATACAGATGGAGGCCTTTCACCAAATGGTTATTCTCAAGCAATTATAGCAACTGATTGCTTCTAAGGAAGGGAGGAAAAAAGAAATGGAATTGGACAGAAGTTCTTGGATTCAATTTTTTTTTGTGTTTAAAAGTTTCACTAGTAACGAAACTTCATAAGAAATATTTTCTCGTGTTTATTTTAAGATAAAAATGAATTCCATGGAGAAATGGTCTCATTGCATTACTTAAATTTGTTTGTTTGATGCTTATGATGGTGAGTGGGTTTTGAACTTTTCTTCTCCTGAAAACAGCGAATTTGCTGTGGAATTCATTTACAATGCACTTGCGACTTATTTATAATGATTTAAGAAAAATGAATTATAATGTGAACGTTAACTTATTTGATTTATTTTATTTAATTTAATATATCATTAAGAAATGATATAACTAAGTGCCGAAATGTTAAAATGATTGCCGTCAATGGTACTGCGTCCCCATTCAGGAGCAAATGACTGAATTTAAGGTTGACAAAGTTTATGGAAGCTTGAATATTATGGGATAGAACAATTATAATTTAATAATGGCGAAATCTACATTCTCTGCTGAGTGGACAAAGTTATGCTCAATGTTTGCAGTTATTGACGTTGCTGCTTCGCATTTCAATAGAAAGAGAAAAAAAACCAAAAAGCACATAAACTTAACCGACAGCAAAGCAAACAAAAACGTCACATCATATTCTGTGAGTGGTCATGCGAAAAAGGACCAGAAGGGGTTAGAAATATTTATTTGTTTTTTTTCTTATTTACAATCATTGGACTTTCAACTGTATACTGACATGGCCAAAAGTATTGAGCACCCATGAGATTTTCAGGTATTAGGGAGTACCAATGTCGGTTATTTTAGGCATATACGTAGTATTAAAATCAATGATAACAACACGTAAAAACACCAAAAGCGCACTAGATTACCTCAGGTGTACACAACGTTCGAAATAGCGAACTGATAACAAATCGAAAAAATGTTTTAAAAAAATACTAACTTTACTGCAACAGATATTTTATTGCTAGCCACTTGGTGGATCATTGTTATTAAACCGGTCTAGAACCGAAAAGGTAATCAGATATTATTTGAAAAATGGAAAGAAAAATTCTGCGACCTGGATTCGAACCACGAACCACTAGTATCACGCTCGACGCCTCTACCAATTGGGCCATCGCAGACATGGTAGAGCAAGGCTGTCTCCAAGTCTTAAAGCAGTCAAGCTGGGAGACCCAATAATAGGGCGGGCACCCGGCTTACAGATCGGGAATTCTTCCTAACCCTATGATTGGAAAATTAATTCCAGTTTTTATTTATTAATTTCTCATATGTGTGTGTTCATTAACTTTCTAAGGTTTAGTTAGGAAGAATTCCCAATCTGTGAGCCGGGTGCCCATCCTATCTTTGGGTACTCCATCTTGACTGCTTTGTAGTCTTTAACACACTTGGAGAAAGCCTTGCTGCACCGCATCTACGATGGCCCATTTGGTACGTGCAAAATTTGTACGTGCTCAATGCTTTTGGCTATGGCTGTATTAGTCAAAGTAGAACATTATTAGGATGAACAATTTTTTATGTTAATTATTTTTCTCACTCACCTCAGTTTCAATTGACTGTAAATGCGTTTTTCTCGGAATATATTATTATTTTCCCTTCAGGTTCCTTTTCGCCTGCCCACTCATATATTGGTTATTTGCGTTAGCCATTGAAAAGTGTGTATTTGCAACTCAGTCAACATGACTAATAACTGCTGAGATTATATATATATATATATATATACTCAAGTTAAATTTAAATTTAATTCATATATCACTATTAAAAGCTAAAATGACTTATCTCGTTCGATAGTTAGAAGACCTACGGCATCGTAAATAGTCTCGATTAAGTCAAATTGTCTGAGGACTGTGGTAAGATAATAGTCATGAAAAAAGGCACAAAAGGAGCTAAATAGACACCAACCGTATTTCGAATAATATTCGTAATAGAAACACAGAATTGATTTCAATCATCTGAGCGTGAAATTTTATATCTATATCATGTGTCGATTTTCTCAAACTGTTTTTATTTTTTTCCTGAATATCGAATTTATGTAATGAAATTTCAAATTTCTTTAACAATTACAGTCAAACCGTAAGATCGAGAGCCTTGAGGGGAATGATCGGTTAGCATAAAAACAGGTGATAATTCCTAGATGGGGGAAAATAGGAAATTAAGTCATATCTTAGAATTAACTCCCCTTTTTTTTGTTTATCGAATATTCTGCTCAGAGCTCGAAAGTTGAAACACTAATGAGCATCTAAATGGTTATGAAGATTAATATCAATTTAAAGAGTAGATGTATTGTCAATAATATAAAGGAGATCTTTAATGCTTCATGTCGAATAATATAATGTAATTTTTTTTTAATGTAACTCCTTGATAACGGGCGGTTTTCTTAATCGGAAAATCTCTATTACCAATAAGGTCTGTTTTCAACTTGGGATTTTCACCAATGCAAAAGTAAAGGAAATTTACAGAACTCTAACAGATCAGAACCACTCATTTCACTTCATAATTCATTGTTTGTAAACCAGTGACAGAGAAACTAGCAGATATAAACTTTAACTACCTTTGATAATTTGCCAATGCCTTAGCCCTAGATTCCCTTATAACTTGGAACCAAATACTTTACAACACATTATTATGACGTATTTATATATTTTACTTATTTATTGTATAAAAGCATTCCAATGGAATAAAAGAATGAACAAATTTCAACTTTAAAAAATGAACATAAGAATAAATCAATTATTCATCTACTTGAGTCTTAATATAATAAGAGAGCGAAAATAAGTCAGCTTATTTATAACATAAAGAAAGCTACAGGTATTGGACACTGAAACTGAAACACCTGGTAGAAATCCAAAATCTTTATTTAATAAGGTGTTGGGGCACCGTGGGCAGCCAGCACAGCAGCAACACGTCTTGGGAAGGATCGGTAGAGGTCCTGCACAGTTTGCACCCCAGATCCACCCATTACTGATCCACTGATCCACCCATTACTGATCCACCTCTGTGTTTGACTGTGGGTGCCAAGCAGTCTGGGTTGTAGGCATCAGAGGGGCTCCTCCAGACGAATACCCTCCCTATTGTTTGGAAGACAGTGTAGCTGGACTCATCCGAGAATATGACGCGTTTGAGGTCATCCAACGTCCAGGTTTTATGCGTCCGCCACCACTGAACCCGCTTGGAGGCATTTATACTACCGATGAAAGGCTTCGGTATAGCAACCCTGCCATTGATGTTGGATTTATGCAGGTAACGACGGATTGTCTTCGTGCACACAGGTTCCTGGAGGTGTGTATTCATTTCTGCGGTGATTTCTGCTGCGGTGGTTTTCCGCTTTCGTGCAACAATCCTGGTCAATGTCCTGACGTCTGTTTCCGACAACTTCCGTTTTCCCCTGCAGTTGCTCCTCCTGGACGTGGTTCGTCCTTCCTGTTCATATGCACACATCACCCTGGATATTGTAGCACGTGAGACATCACAAAGTGTGGCAGTTTTGGACACAGATGCACCTGCTAGACGCGCCCCAACAATCTGCCCTCTTTTGAAGTCGGATATGTCTCCCATTATAGCGCTCTGCACAGACAATTTGAAGCTTACTATCGAACTTTTCTACTGGAGTGACTACCAAGACCTCTGACACGTGATTCATTGATATGCATACGATTAATTATCTAGCAGAAGGTTCTATTCAGCCCTGGGGGTAACCAGTGCTATTTGCGAAGGTGTTTCAGTTTCAATGTCCAATACCTGTATGTTGATTTGTTAAATAGATCTATGGTGATCTGAATTGTTTAGCCATTGATATATAAAATGGGCTGAATGGTTAAAATGAGTTAAAGAATAGCCTACAGTAGCTCCACAATTAGATCACCTCAACGGATCGTCATTAAAATAAGTAAGCCATGGCGAGTTCATATTTGAGAAACTGGAGCTGTTCTAGTAGCATTGAAAGCAGTTCTTATTACTTGGTTGTAAGCGACATTATTTGATGTTTGATGTATTAGCACGAGGTTTCAAGTTCTCGCACTATATGGTGAAATGGAAGAGTTCACTTTATCGCGCTCAATAGGTAGGGAATTTTTTTTTTAAATGCTCTAATTTTCTTAAATCCTGGCACTTCAACAATAAGCTGCAACGAGTGGTTACGAGTAGGCTTGAGTGAAAAAAGCACACTCACAGATCGAGCATGAGGGTATAAAGTATACAATCTCTATGACGTCCATACCTATTGAGCGCGTTAAAGTGAACGCTTCTATTTCACCTTATAGTGCGAGAACTCTAGTAACCATCATCGTCAGTTTTAACTTTAATCTCTCAGCATATGTTACAGCGACAAATGGGCATTAAATAAATAAATAAATAAATAGATAATAATCTTTAATAATAAAGAAATATTTTGATGTTATTAGAGTTTCATTTTACACAATGCTCTTAAGAAATGACTGTCCATGTAATTGATACAAATTTTAGATAATCCACGAGTTATTTAAAAATCAATTTTTGCTTTTGCTTGGTGAACCTACAAATTAATTTTGTCCACATCACCCTTTTGTAAGAAGTGGCTGTTCTCCAGCCTTAAACTGTAAGAAAATTTAATATCAAACTACTTCATCTTCCCAACCTTAGGTTCATCAGTCCTCGAGTAGATTACTTTTCGTGTTTTTTATTGATCAGAAGCATTAAACTCTTGCATTGGGTAAATAAATTTGTAAAGAATTCCACTTACTTCATTCCCTGACTCAACACTTCAGCCCTATAAGAATGTACGTGACGAAACCGAATGAATAGATAGAATGTCCTCGAAGCACTTGGCACGGCGAGAAGATTAGGCGAGCATCCTTCAATAATGATTAATAAATGCATTGTCTGAGCGCATCAATTCGGTGGAAAAGGAGGGGGAGGGGAAGAGGGTTAAGAGAGAAAGAGAGGAGGGAGGAAGGGAAGGAGAGTAGTCGGATGCCGAGCGAGTTTATCGAACGTAGATCAACCGGAGAAGTTGGGTTACAGGCATTATGCAGGCATTTAATCAAGGGCCGATGTCATGTCAGGTCCAGGCGGGTTTCCTCAGTGAATATTTCAATGGGAATGAGATGGTTCCGTGCAGCACCCGACTCATTGAAGCGAAATATAGATGAGACAGGTGTCTTTCAACCCCGGCGATACGGCCAAAGTGCCGAGGTCCTCACTCGTTAAAGCCGCATCTCAATGCACTGAAGTCAAGGCGAAAGCGTGCCAAAGACGGCTGCACAACTGTAGAGGACATATATAAAGCAACTCGCACAGAAAAACAGAATACCTATTCTTCGACGTAGTAAACAGTCAATTCCTTTTTGCGTAGCACGAAAGGCATCAGACTTAGTCACCTAGAATGAGAGAGGGTGGACACCCACTTAATACGAGTAAATGAAAAGGCAAGGCGAATGAGTAAATTTTTAAGGGGCACAGGATAAGAAGAGGAGACAGTTTTAGCGAGGTGAAGGACGCCATCGTAATTTAGGTTTCCGTCTTTTAAATAAACAACTTAGGTGTCAGTTTAAATTTGTCTCACTTGCCTTCCTTGGCTCCACTTTATCTTCCGCCGTTCATTAGATTAACTAAATGAATGAGCAAGTTTATTTCTACTCTAGTTTTAATCCATTCTACAACACAATTAAATATGCATCGATATTTCCGATGCTATTTGCAAATCGACAGCCTTTAAAAGCGACGTCCAAGAATGGGATATGAATGAAATTTTGGTTATCTTCAGCTTGCCTTAGCTCTTGTACTGTGAATAAGTGACACAAGGAACTTAAGGTATTTTTATTTTGAAAATATACTCTGCATAATATCATTATATTAATGTATAAAATGTTTCTCTATCTTTTAATATATATTCCAATAAATTATATTCACAACAGATTAACAAAAAACCCTTAGGATCCTTAGTAAAAAATTGAGACGGGAGAGATATTTGCATGAACTTTTATAGCTAATATACGAATCATACTGCTATTATAGTTACCACATCAAAGTACTATCTAAGAATTTTATTATTACACGACAATATTATATTTTTGGAAATAGAAGGTATTTTTAATTATTTAGACCCTGCTTTCATCTAAACGATCACCATTTCTGATTGTCACACTGTAGGTCAGGCAAAGTGAATGAACTTACTTAAATTTATTGAAAAACCTTTATCTTCATAAATTCCAAATTTTATAGAGAATTAATTCCAAAGTTTAAAGGCTCATTAAAAGGTAATTTAGCAATTCACGAAAAAAAATTTAATGCACCGTAAAAGACGATGAAGCGTTTAAATAGAGAAAATGAATGGGCGGGCAACCAGCTACGTCATTGGCGCAAAAGTGGCTTGGCTGAGTGGCTGTTTTATAACCTTCATTAAACATCTCTCTTTTATTAATTCTAGCCACAAACAGAGATTCGAACAAGAATGCACATATCTGCGCCGCATACAGAAGCCAGAGTTTGTGACCTTACAGCAACAAAGGACTAGTTAACCGCCAACTTACTTTACGTGAAGTCAATGAATTCACTTTTTGGCGCTATTTCATATTATGTCTTCTCATGTTACTCTCATTCGCTTTTGAAAAAGAGATATATCACTTTGATGACTGATACTTTTCACAAAATTGCCATCGTTTAAAATTACGATTATTTTTGGATAGGTATATAAAATGCAGAAATTTATAGGGGATCTTCATCTAAATGAATAAGATATTGTTCCTATCTTGCATTTTCGATTATTTTAAGTGCTTTAGCATATTCAGTAGCAATAAACTACAACGATCTTACATATCATACACATACATGCATAATTCTAAGAACTATAATAAAAATACAAAACACTACTAAATAAATTGAAATGGTGGAATGGTACATTATGCTTAACCAATTGCCATTAAAAATATGTTAAATCACAGTTTAAGATACCCTCTATCAGTGTATTAAATTCCATTTAATTCCTCTATATGCCGTTTCGGAGGAGCTTAGCTGCACAAATATGTACATAGATACAGACAGAAATTTTAGATTTCTCCTCGAATCATAAGAATTTAAAGTCGAGTTTAGATAAAAAAAAAAAATTTGAGTTGGAAAAACGAACACACAGGTCACTTAATGGTCACCCAAGAAATTTAGGCAAAAAGCATCTAAAGATAACTCATTTTTGAAAGTCATATGAAAAGTTTATCTTCATATGCAGGGTGACCCAAACTTATCCAGCATAATTGTATAGGAACATTGTATGGTTCAAATGGAACAAAAAATGTCCTATAAACAGTACATCTAGTTTCGATCGTGTATGAGATATCGACGTTTGTCTATTTTCTTGTAGAGTTGTTAAAGCAAATAAATAAAACACTTGAGAGTGCAGATCACTTTTATTCTGCATACTGACAGAACATCACACTGAACTACAAAACAAAACTAAAATGATACAAGGAATAAGAATAAGAAGAAAGTAATAAATCCATGTCGAGGAAGCCCCTCAAAATGGTTGCCCAATGCGCTGGTTACATCTTCGGATACTGAGCTGTTAACTGCCACAATCTGGTCGGGTGTAATTGCTCGACTACAAGCTTGAATGGATGCATATGAAAAACAGGAAGAGTACTTTTAAGAATAAATAGGTAAACCTACATTTTTTCTAGGAAAAGACTCTAAATAAAAGAAAATAGACCAACTTCGATATCTCACACACGATCGAAACTAGATGTAATGCTTATAGGACATTTTTGTTCCATTAGAACCATACAATGTTCGTAAACAATGATGCTGGATAAGTTTGGATCACCCTCTGTATATCATGCGGGCAAAAAAAGAAAGGAAAAACACGCAGACTTTATGTATAATAGCAAATGGTGGTCTCTTTGAGAGATCAGTTTCTATAAAATCAACGCCACTGATTCATGGGTTATAGGGGGGGAAATGAGAAGATGTTATTCATAAAAATTCAGTTATCTTTACAATGAAATATCTTTTGTTCCCACAATGTATTTTAAATGAGCTTTCTATCTCTTCCCTTTATATTTCAAAGTTTCATTCATAACGACAAAATACGTACCAACATATGTTGTTGACTGAAGGACTCTTGCCAAGGCAGGACATGCCTTTTATCGAGGCTTTTCTTTTTATCTCAACATCTACCACCACCACCACCACCACCATCACCACTACATAGCAGGGGCTCCAAGCTCTTTGATTCACATGAAACGGAATTAGAGCTTTGGAGAGTCAGGCAATTTCTTTGACTTGATTCCCATCGAGTAGAAGAGCAAACACGACGTCCAAAAAAGCACAACGTGAGATTGGGAAAGGAAAAAGATTCCTCTAAACTACGTTGGATACATAGAGAACAATATTAGCTCAGTGTCAATAATCCTAGAGACTTGTGCGAGGCTCGTCTAGAGTTACTTGTTATATATTTAGATACTTCAGGTAAAAAGAATAGTTGTAGTTAATATATCCGAGAAGCGTTTTAAGCTTTTTACATTAAAAATATTAAACACTGTATTTTTGATTTTCGATATTTCGTATCCCATGTGATGATATACCGTGTTTTTCAAAATTTCCCAAACTGCCCCTTCTGTATGTAGGGAAAGCCTAACCTATGACAGCAGGAGTAATGTTCGGCCAACCACTAAAATAAACAATGTGCTGAAATAAATTACATAAAATCACTTTTACATAGTGGCAACGTTTCTCAAATGTGTTTATTTTATTTTTACATTCCCAAAGGAAACGGTACATGTAGGTTACACCATTTCATTTGTTTGTTTTCACGCAATAAACGCTTTTAAACTGTTACTGTATCGGTATAAGCTTAATACCGTATACCGTACGTTTTATAAAAAAAAACTTTAACCTGTTTTTTACTTTAACCTTTTATTTCATTCTCATATTCGCATATTTGCATTTATGTAAAATAAATATCGGGATTCGTAACGACTGGAAGCATCCATTAATTGAAAAAAAAGAGGTTGAGAGACAGTGGCTCCTGTCTACCATCCCTTCAGCATACCTGCAAAACAGTACATTATGCAGGGAAAGTCATCTCCTGCGTTCGGGAACTTTTGAAACACACGGTATGGACTATTCGAAAATAAATAGTCACTTATTGCAATAAACAGAAAAATATCACTTAGGTTACTTTCGCTTGAATAAAAAAATGTTTTATTAAAAGCCCCTTAATGGAATTGCATTCCTCATTTCTTGTCATCGTTTTAAATCATATCCAAGCAATCAAAATTTTTTATCTAAAAATTAAATTCCACAAACAACCAGGACTTGCACAACTTATTCGTACAAGAACTCTGTTCATACCGTTATTTTTAACTTGCTCTTGTATTTCCAAATTTTAAGGCATTTTAAGGCGTCTGCTCAGAATTATACCGCTCACCATTTTCAATGTTTAAAATTTCTTTTTAACTTTTTAATTCTGTCGTAAATCCTAATATGCTATCGACATTTCTCTTTAGTGCCTGATTCATTAATCACAAGTAGGAAGTGCGCTATCACGTGGCAGAAAAATGCGGCACTCTATTCTATAACTTCGAAACACAATTTTACTGACAGGAGTACCCTAACAAACATCACAAATCTGACTGAAAACGCAGTAACAATAGATTTACTCTCCTCTTTCCAACTGTATCTTTCGTACCTTTGGACACTCTTATAGAAAGGAATTATTATCTTCAGCGTCAGAATCATTTTATGGAGTTTCAATGAAAAATATTCATTATATTTAACGGGAAAAAAGCCATCATTTGATAGATTCAAAATGCAAACCATCAGAAGCTTAAGAAGCTTGAGAATTACTTAAGAAGCCTATTTAATATAGCAAAAGCAAGATATTTAATTTCCATTTCATCTTTAATGATGCTTAAAAAACTATCCATTACGATTATTAAACGCTAAACTGGAAATAAAAAGTGGCACCCGGGATTTCTGGCGGTCACTTGATGAACGATTCAGGCAACACCAAAATTTTTGCATATGACTAAACACATAAGAGTAAAATGAATTAAATTATCAGGATAATTCATTTTTGATTTCACTTTCACCTATCCCGTCTTCCGCATCATTGGAATAATTAAAAAATACAACCCTACGTCGCAGTCTTTTAAACATACACGGAAAAAACTGTACTTCCCATTACCTATGCTTTTGTTTAACATTTTAAGTTGCCTTCTTGTAAGAGTTTCTCTCAAGATTTTACTATATTCTTTTAGCAATCGCAAATACTGACAACAGTTTATTTAAATTGGTTAAGTATTTTAATAAACGAAAAAGTTTGATTATTTCAATTAAGTTTTATATTAATCCCATTATTTGATAGTTATTTGATTTTCAATAAATTTCTTTGGTTAGTACTTCTGTGTTTCATGTATTGCTATTCTTTCAGATCCTTTACCTATCCTTAATATTCCCATGCATTGAACAACCAAACTTCATTTGAAAGAGACACAATAATCGATTTTTTAATAGGTATCCCTAAAACTGATAACCGGAAACGAACCCTATAATGTATTCACTTCTTCTCAATTTGTTTTGTTAACCGGAAATGAGCTCTTTAATAGGTCCGCCTATTAGTTACCACTTCCATGTTATTGTAAGTCCACCACTCAGGGACACATAGAATTATGTTTCTGCCCTGTAGACTATAAAACGAACTGTCAACGGCTTTTTCATTTGTTACAATCTAGCCAAGCCTTGATAATGGTGTAAACCGAAACGCGTAGGCATTAAAGAATTGTATCCGTATCGTTATTTGACCTCTGCTGATTTAGTTATTAATAATTTAATTAATTTCCAGTTTAGTCGGTATATAATATAAAATGATGTCTATTTTTTATATTGAAATCTCCCATTCAATGTAAAATAGATAAAAAGTTATGTTATTGTTAGTGTTTTTAAAACTTTAAAAAAAAAACTTTGTCAGGTCTTATTCTCGTCTTTTATTTTATTTATTATTTTTTTGCCAACCTTAAAGTATCAGAGAAGAGATGGCGTTAAATGAAGATGCAAGTCAAACTTATCGAATACATTTAAAATCCTCCTACCAAGAATCTAACGAGATTATAACAGAAAAAAAGATCGTTTTCAAATTTAACGGAGCAAAAAAGAAATAGAAAGCTCTGATGAAAAAATTAAGTTTAAAAAAATCACTTCGCTATATGTATTATATTTTTTAAAAGGATATTTTTCCCTCAAACCGTTTCCATTTCTGATCCCCCATAACCCCTCGGAATATTTTCATTTTCTTACAATTGGGAAGAAAGATTCTGACGTCATTATGAGAAAACGGCACCCAATACAAAAAGGGATTTGGGAGCAGACTAGAGGAGATTTACCGGTAGAATAGGCGCGGGAAAAACAAAAATAAAAAGAAATGGGCTTCAATATAGGGTAGGATGAAAAATGATGGAGGAGAAAGGAGCGAGAAGAGGTTGGCAAGCAGCGCCTGATCCCTAAACTCCCACAACAGACATAAAAAGTGCGGAGCGAAGGCTGACGCGGATGAATCGGTCGGGTGATTAGTGATTTGTGCGAAGGTGAACTCGGTTTGCTTGCCTTCTGAAGGGATGAATTAATAAGGGTTTGGGCTGTAATAAAATGGCTGAAGCCCTAGGGCTGTTATCATCCTAAGGGGGACTCAGCAAAAAGAGAAAAAATAAAATAAAAAGGATAGAAAGAAAGAGAAAAAAAAAGATGAAGAGACGGAGAACCCCCGCCTTAGGCCGTTAATACAATCCGCGGCTGAAGAGTCACAAGAGATGATGGCAGGGCCTTTACCTAATTCCTCTCCATCAAGCCAAAGATCGACTTTAATTCCAATAGAGGAGATGGGAAAAATATTTTTTTTTAGTTAATTTGTTTTATTTACTTATTTTTTATATATTTGTTTCCTTCAAATACCATTATTATTATTATTATTATTATTATTATTATTATTACATGATCTGATTCATGCTTATAATTATAACAAGCTTAATACGCTATACGATAACGGATTACTTAATCATATTTATTTAGTACTAGAAGAGGTACCCGGCGTTGCCCGGGATAATTACACTTGCACAAACTTTGCCTTTCATTGTTAGTCATGAAATATATATTGTTGGTTCATGCAGTGTGTTTGTGAATTGCGTGCTGATACCATTGTTGATACCTATTGTTGTACCAACTTTGCCTTGCATTGTTGGTCATGAAATATTTCTCATTAATATGCCTTTCCATAACCATGAATATCGATTTTTTATCGATATTTATTATTTTTCCGAAATCTGAGGTAGACAGTGACCTTCCTCATGCTTTAAAGGTCATGTATGCGAAATTTTATCAAGATCGGACTAAAACTGTAGATTTGTATAAAAAACAGACCCACAGACAGACCCACAGACAGACCCACAAACATCCTTCTTTATATATATAGAAGATATGAATTCTAAAGTTCAACTTATGCTTAGGTTTTATTATTATTTTTTTTGGAAATACCGGAGGTTAAGTCCTAGGGCGGACCCGAAAAGGATCAAACCTAAGTGCACCAAGGGAAGGGAGGGGAAAATCTTTATTATTGTATTTACTTCGATGCAATATTTTATAATTATAATTTATTACACATTAATTAGAGAAATTTTAGCACTTAAGGTTCCTAACCCTAATTATCAGTAATATTTAAAACAGACTACTGCCATTCCTAATGTTGCAATAGTAGATAACCACCACTCTTATTGTTGTACAAAATAAGTCGTTTTTCTTTGAAAATTAACCAGCACTCAGCAGTTTCTAGCTAGATCCCTGCTATTAAATTAAGGCAAAAATCGAAGAAAAACCAGTGTCCACAATACATAAACTCATTGTCGATCTTCTCATGCGACAGTTTTAGATATCTGCAGCAAAGGGCAAGGTTTAAAAAATGGATACCTGCGTTACCCACGAACTCGACGAACAGCAGTAAATACGGCATCTGGAAAGTCGTGAGTTAGCGCTTCCTTTCTGCATCGGATCCTTACATAAAAATGGGTGCTTTATGACAACAGAAAGCGAACTGCACACTTATAAACGGGAAACACCCTTAGAAAATGTTTAGTACATTAGGAGTTTCTGATGTTAGATCAGACAATAATGCAGCCGAAGAAAAAGACGGGCTGGGTGCTGAAAATCACCTGACCATAGTGGTCAGAGCTATTGCCATAGCAGAGTCAGTAGTAGGTATGGTCTTAGAATTCGTAACTTCTCCAATACCAGTGCTCACTGAATCGCTGAAAAGACCATGTTTTTGTTGTTTTGAAAACTTGAGCTTATTCTCAAAAGCAATGTGAAAATTAGTAAGCAGACAAACAGTAGAGTAGTTTTCAGGCTCCACAAAGTCCTCGAGATGACAGTTATGCTGGAAAGCCGAGTTGTGAGGTGCGATTCAGTATGCTCTCAAGAGTTGGCGCTAATATCGCAAAAGTCTACTTTAGACTCGTTTTGGAAGAGTTCTAAGATCACATATTCTATTGACATAGGCTATAGTGTCTTATCATTGTAGGCTATTAATAAATAACGAAATTAAGCTAGAGCTGATTCTCCAAACATCAGAAAATGTAGGCTATGTAGGCTTTTTTATTGAAGGCTATGTCTGAACAAGAATCCAACTTTCATAGTTTCCATCTTGGATTTTAACAACCAGTATTTTCTTCGTTTATGGGAAAATGGTGAAAGTTGAACTGTTGCTCAGACTACTGTGATCAAGTGATTTTTCAGTGCCCAGGGTGTCTTTTTTCCTCGGCTGTGGGACAATAACAACTGATCGGTAATGTCGTCAGCCAAATGTCAACAGAAATTAAGCAAAAATCAAAGATCTCTGGTCAAGCTTTTGGGCCCCATTCTTTTCCCTGATATACTCGACTACATGTGTCTATTGGATGTTCTCAGGAAACCAAAGCTTTTGGGTGTAATAAGATGCTAAAAGAATCCATGTATTGAAAGAGTTTCTTCATCTTCCAGATTCAAAATGATCAGAACGAAAAAAATCCAAATTCAAACCTTATTGGTTCCATTTTTTGATTTCAGGAAGTATGAACTTGATTGATTGGGTATCTAAAGATCAAATTAAAATCAACATTATTATATAAAGCATGTTCAAACGCAGACAAGAGGCAAACGGGTGAGATTTGACATATCGTCTGCTTGTTCTGATAAGCACTGCTGTGGAAGTTACGTTAGGCTTATGCTCGTGTTACAATGGACCCTCCTATTAAATTTCCGTCCAAAACTGACCAACGAGCGGTGATAATGTTTCTGATAGCTGAAGACATTCCACCAGTTGCTCGGATGTTGAATGTTTATGGAGAAGCATGTGTCTCGAAAGCAACCGTGGCGCGTTGGGCCAAAATGTTCCATACTGGTCGTGTGGAAACGGCTGATAAACCAAGTCCGGGCCAAGCAAACGTGGCCATCACCGACCTATTGAAGACAGACATGGATAAGTCAATTACTTAGGACAGGCGGATCAGTATACGGTCACATGCGAAGGATCATTATTGGTTCCGCATGTAGTGGAAAGACTGGGATATGCTGTAGTGAAAAGCCTGGGATATCGCAAGGTCTGCTGTCAGTGGATACCACGAATGTTCTTCTTTCATATAAACAAAGGTAAATATTAATACTTTCATTTAATCCGTCTCAGTGCCCTTTGAATCACTTTCATTTGAACATGCCTTATATTAACCTGTTTAAAAAGCTCTGAGAACAACTGAGAAAGATGAATATGCTATGTCTGTGGAAAAAAACATATGAATCATCCACAAGAACAACCCCCATGCACATTAGCCATTCTCTTTCAAGCAATTTTCGGCCTAAAAACAAATCACGCACTTTAACCGTAGTCACCCAAATTTGTTTCCTGTGATTTTTAATTTTTTCCATGACGTCAATCGTGAGGTAACAGGAGTGCATGGAAACTGTGAAGAGAAGTCCGACGAAATTCCTATGAAACCTTGATAATGACGGCTTCTGGCATTGCTTCCAGCATAGACGAACATATGGAACAGCGTGTGAAATATTTTGAAAAGAACTTCAACCTCTTTGTTCTAATTTTAAATTCACAACAGTACTATGTAAAATAGTCTAATTTTTAATAACCAGATCTCACATCTTTAATTAATGAAATACTTCAGCTGACTGTTTAGGCTAGTTTATTTATCAAATCATTTTCTCTTATATTTTTTGTTGAAGTTTCGATGTCATTTCTTACAGTCTTTAGTCCCACCTGCTTAGTCTCTGTTATTTATATCATTTTTTAATAACTTATATTGGAATGTCATATGAATTAGACTTATAAAGCATATTCCTTGTTTTCTAAAAATTAATGAACTTTGTTCTTCTGTCGATAATGTCTTTCAAAATTTACTCATTTGAGAGTGAAATTATTTTATATCAATAGAAAACGATCGGACTGCATGAATAATGAAATTCGCTGTTTTTAAAAGAGCGTTGGAATCCGTCAAGATTTTTAATTAATGACGATGGGTTTTGTTTTTTCGTCTTTTTTTTTTTCCCTCTCTTTTGAGTGCACACATACGCATCCTTTGAATGTGCGCATCTGTTCCTCTTCCCATGCATCTTAACACTTGCTTCTAATCGAATTGAATTAGAATTTATCCTTATTAACATTATTTAGTTAGAACGAATATCGGGTGCGTATTTGACGAGGAACGGATAAAAGCCCATAAGGTTTCAATCTGAACAGCCAATACCTCAGACGTTCGTGCGCGAGAATGTATTCCATTATTATCGATTTTTCACAAAAGATCGATATCTATCGCCTGGCGTCATCTTTCGCCTCTTTTATCTGAACATGCAATCTCCTAAAAAGGAACTTTTTCAAAATTTTATTTTTATTTATTTTGGTTACTTCTTCAAATCGAAAAGGAAAAAAATGAATCGACAAATCCGATATTTTTTATTTATTGGCTTGCTGTTAAATACTTGAAATATGACAAAAATTGAAGACTCGTCTATCCTAATGTAGAAACCGATAAGGAACTATGTTGTCAAAAGATAATTTTAATTGAAATTTTTATGAGCAATTGCAGCTTGAATGAAGAGAAACACTCAACCTGCCTAGGAAAAAAGGGAAAATTACAAATAAAAACGTCCATTATGAAAATCCATTTTCAACGAGATAATAATATTTTATAAGCATCAAAATCGCTTAATAGCTTTATTGCTAGGGAAATAACAAATATTTTTACAGATTCGTGTTTTTATTTTATTTATTTCTTTATTTTTCATTTTCGTTTATTTCTTTCAAATCAGAACTCTTCTCAGTCGATACTGTTTTCGTTCGCGGACAGAATAGAGAGCAACTGGAGGAGATAAGGAAAAGAAATGAACAGAGATACCTGGGCCAGAGATACAGATTAGGTGCTAGTAATTACTGGAATCGATTCAAAGTGCCTGTTTTCTCCTCCACACACCTCCACCTCTTTTTGCTTTCCCCTCCTAATATTAAGGAAGATTATAGTTTGAACTCCATTCTCTTCGTGCTCATTTAGTGAACGATATATTACGTAGAGAATCATTTCAGATTATCTCATTTAAGCAGAAATATTGAGTCTGTTAGTCTCTTTCAATAACCAGTTGTAGTATTTAGATACAAGATATTAATCTTTAAATTAACTTATCGGGAGAAATAATAGAGATTCATGAATTAAGATTTGAAAACGATATCGATTTTATGAAGGAATATTCTAGTCAGTTGCGCTATGCATTTTTAACGACTTTTGAAACGTTAACAAGAATGCTTAGGTTGCATTACTAAAGAGTTCTAATTCTTGAATTTAATATATTGAGTTTTGAATTGTCTACATGCATTTGTACTAATTAGATCTTAATTCACATTTATCAGAAGTTATTTTAAAAATGGATTATTATATTTCGATTCTCATCAGTTTCAAACAGATTCCTGCCATGGTTTAACAATTTAGAATTAGGACATATTGTTACCATTAACGGATATATACAATGGTCGCAGCGTTAGAGAAAGACAGGTCGCGGCACTGAAAGGTCACCTGAGCATAGTAGCATGGGTCTTTTAATCTTCTAGTCTGTGCAGTCCATTGTCTGTCTGCCCAACAATTTTATTGAAGAGTCGCCCCCCCCCCACTATTCATGATTTTGGATACATCCCAAGCTTAACAATGTATTTTAACAATTATACAGTGTAACAAAACTATCAGCTAATGTTACGTGTTCAACAAAGTGTTTAGCCAACACCTCCTAGAGAGAAGGCTTGCGCACTGAAAAGTTAGAATTTAGGGCTTATTATTGTTAGAAATAATATTAACAACGACTTTTTATGTAACAATTCATAAATTTTCAGTACAGAGGCTTTCTGTTTAGGAGGTGTTGATTCAGCACGTAGCCGCAATGACACTTAAAAAACAAAGCCTGCTGAGTGAGCGAGGCCTACGAGAGAGACAGGCTCTGTAACTCAAAAGTCACCTGACCATCTTAGTCCATGCAACAATGTATCCTTCATTGTTTCCATCTTGGATTTTAATAATTAGTACTTTTTCTTTTGTTGAAAACAATGAAGGTTACATTGTTGCTCGGACTAAGATGTTCGGCCTGTCTTTCTATCCTCAGCGCAACTTACCACTAAGCTTTTCTGGCGCTAGCATCGCGAAATTCGACATGTTTAGGATTTTACAACGTTAAACCCACCTAGGACCGATCAGCAATAAAACAGAAAGTAACAATAAAACTCGTTTTCTTTGCGTACCAGCAATAAAACAGGATGTAACCCTAATTTTTTTTTTCGTCGCTTTCCAAAGATAAACAGCGCGATCCCTAAAGTTGGTTTCTATTTTTAAACACTAGAGCGGCGCCTCTCTTAAGCGGGTGTTACGGTGGGATCCCTAAACACAGTTTCTATTTTTGACCTTGTAAGTTGCGGTGTCTATAGTCCATCCAGCCTTAGTTTACGCGAAATGTGATGGCCGTTTCAATTGTTGGAAATTGTTGCAAAAAAAATTAAAGAATACATAACAATTAACACGCCCGTCATATTTCGCGCAAACTTAGACTTTATTGCCTATACTTGGCTTTGCTGACTGGGACACTGACGTCATCATATCTTGTATGGAGCTATTGATATATTTGGTTAGAATTCATAACAGTGAAGTCCCTTACAATTTAAGTTTCATAAAAATGAAAACAACTGATACAAAAATGCAAACTACTTGACTAGTTTATAGTTTTGTATTTGACAAAATATAAATAAAATTACAACATAATAAATAGTTCAGGTTTCCAGTCTTTTAATATTACTTAATTTACGACACGTTTTCTACCTTCTATATGATCATTTTGCTTTTTACAATAATTATTTATTAGAATATTGACAATCGATTTCACCACACGCTTTCCTACATGGACTGCCAGGTTGAATTAAGCTGAAACCCAAAGCGAGGCTTAGCTTAGCCGGCCCATGTTTGATGACGCAGTCAGAGGCTTTGTTTTTTAGGAGGCGTTGGTAGCCGAGGATTTTGTTATAATGGTCTTTTTCTAGGCCACTGTTCAGCAACAAATATATCATTATATTCCAAGAAGCGAATCATGAGAATTGTCAGTTACTGGAGTAAAATTTACTCTCGTACTTAGGTTGCTGTTAAATGAAATGCTGTTAATTCGACGGCCCTTATAAGTGCCTATTTTACAATTAACGCAAAATAAATTTCCTCAGAATAATCGTGATATTTTCTTATTTGACATGTTGCTTGAGCACGTGTTGAATAAAATGCATCTTAAGCAGAAAATATAAACGATAAGTAAAAGACCTGTGCAAAGAGGCTAAGGCAGCCGATGAGTGGTTGCTGAACGTAGCCAACGTCATGACAACGTGATCTTTTGCAGGAGGAGCGATTTTCATGACTTGTTAGTTGGACTATAGCATGGATGAAGAATTACAGCATGAGAAACTCCTTTGTTAAAAGCGTGAGTTTTTTACAGCGGCGCCCTTAGCTTTTTTAACGTCGCTTTTTTAAAAAACGAAGGCGTGTTGACCTAAACCCTTTTACACGAGTTACTTTTAGATGACCCCCCCCCCCTCCCATGCTTTTTGTTTAAGCCCATCGAAATCGGTGGGACGGAGGTTGTGAACTCCCCTTGTTAGAGTTGTAAACAGGGTTGTATTTATTACAAGCGCTGAGTAAGAAGAAAGATTGGTGTAGATTATAGATTTCCGAGAGAGACAGGCCTGGAAGCGGAAAAGTCAATGGGATTGTTTCCAGGGACGCATCTAGAGCAGGTATGCGCCCTTGGACGCAGAGAGGAAGAAAGGGGTGGATGCCGAAAATCTTCGTGTGTCCTGTTTGCCATAGACCAAATGAGTCTTGATTCTGCAATTCTTTCTTTGTATATCGTGAAGAACATAAATCAAGTCTAGTTTATAAATAATATATCAAAATACGAAGAGCACATCATTAAAATCATGGCACAAATTAAGCAAGAATAAAAGAAATTACGAAATTAGTAGAATGCATTAATGAGCTTTAAAGGAAATAATGAAAAACAGAAATTTTAGTAGCAAAATAAATTCCGAAACTAAAATGCCATGCGTTAAAGTATTCAACGCTAAGCATATCCTGAAACAAAATTCGAGAGATTGTCAAGAGTTCAGTTACATTTAACGGCTTTAATGGCGTTTATTAAATATAAAGAAAAACAGTTCAATAGCAGATATGAGTTGAACAATTTATAGACAATTGAAGAGGAGTGGTTTTCAGTTGGGGGGGGGGGGGGATGGACGTAAAGAGGAGTTTCAAACCGGACATTAATTCCGGAGATAATTTTTCACACCGACTAGGCTTACCTCTTCCACCGCTAGTGCATTATTACCTATTTATCATTTTATTATCAATTGAAAGACTAGTTATTTGGAATGGCAATATCAGAGCCCGCAAAAGCCGAGTTGGGTTCCACATGTCAGCGAATTGCAGAAGAGGTTAATATAATTACCCAGTCCAGTGGAATTGAACTTCCCTTGCCTCCAGACTATTAGTCTTGTATGAATTAGTTAACATTAAAATTAAATACAGGAAGAGGAATGTCACAAGCATTCAGCCAATTAAACAAGCATGAAAATTTGGCCTCTTTTCGACTTGAATTAAATTATGCCCGAGTAAAAATTTATGCTCATTCTATTTTCATCATTCAACGCAATACGACCGTTGAATGGCTCGCCAGCGTATATACTTTTGTTGGTTTGAGGGCTTTTGATTCATAATTCAATTACGTAGTTAGTGCATATGCAAGACCTGGCGAAAACGTATAGCCAATGAATTATTATGCTTTATGCCTGAGATTAATTAGAACGAATTATGAAACTAAGAATTTAAACGTATTTATTTTGACGCATTTCTTCTGAGCGGTCTAAATTATGGAGTAGACAAGAGCTGCTGCACGATTTAACGCGACTGTCAAAAGGAAGTTATTTTAAAACCAGTGATTCGTCAACGAAGCAAAGGTTATAGTGTGCCGCATTTCATTTCTTTACATGCAATTGCCACCGAAATTTAACGATTTCGCGATATCCAATTACCATTTGTCAGCGAAGGGAAACTGGCCCGATTACTCAGGCACATTCTGAAACAATAAAACAAATACACTCTATAGGTTTACGTTGTTTTTTGCAGCTTTCTCCGATTTGCAGCGATTTTTTTGACAAAAAACTCGAAACAACCAAGGATCAAACAGTAGCAAATGGGCATTTTTAAGTTGTCAACAGCAATGTTGAAGCTTATAAACTATAGTCTGTTGAACAAAAGAAAAATTGGGCGCTTCCAATTAAGTTTCGAGTTCGATTATTAGATATTGTCAGTATTTCTGGCAACAATGCTTAACAAATTAAAGTCGTAAATTTAATTGGATACACCCAATTGCTCTTTCATTGGGCAGGCTATATATACGAGCCTCGATGCCAACGATACAAGCCAGGGAACTCCAAGTCACCTGACCATTGGGGTCCGGGCAATAATTCATCCTTCTTTGTCTCCATCTTGAATTTTAAAACACAGTATTTTTTCATTTGTTGGAAACAATGAAGGATAGATTGTTGTCCGGACCCTGATGGTCAAGTGACTCTTGAGTGCCCTGGCCTGTATCTCGCTGGCCTCGTACGAGCCTTATATGATATCATTAAATCAGTGACCGAGCTTATCTAAGTCAATATGGACCACTCTAAGAAGTGGAATAGTCAACATTGTTGAATAGTATCGCAAATTATGTTACACACCGTAATCAACATAATCAATCATTAGATTCGCTCATTTATTATGCGTTTTTGGGAGTGGATGAAGCTTTTATCCTTTTCCTCTCTCTTGTCTCTAAATAGGCAATGCTATTTCATATTCAGGGCAGTTTGAATTAATACACAGACTTTTTTTCGCATGTCAGAACCAGGCTTTACTCATCAATCAAGCCAAGAAATCAAAATCAGCCTTGGTTTATGTTAAGAGTAAAATTATTAAAAGTACGAGATTTGTGTACTTGAAATTGAGAAGTATAATCCATGGTTTATGGATCTGTAAAGGAATGAGATTTATTAGATTCTGGGCTACTGGGTTGGAATTATGGGTTTCGGTTCAGATCATATAGTATCTGAGTTGTAAATGGCCCGATTCTCTTATTTCTTATTTATTTTTCTCACTGCTTTCTCATTAGAGTCTAACAATGAACACGCGAATGTTGTTGGAAGGGATGACATTGCACACAAGAGAAAGGAGCTTCAGGTGCCTGATATATATTAGTCGGAGAACAATGCTGCATATGCCTTGCTAAAAATTTTAATTATTAAGCACCAGAAACTTAGAGATGCTTGATTGTTTATCCTGTACATTTGTTTTTTTATAGCCTTCATATCTCCCATACCATTTGACCTAGAAGGTGAATTTGGTGTGTAGATTCCTCTAATTATGAGATCTCCCGCTTCTTTCCTGTATCATTCTTGCAGTGTTGATTATTATTGTAGAAATATCAAACGAGACCAAGTCTGGAAGCCCTAAGACGGACCAAACAATAGGGACAAGCCCCTAAAGGTCAAGGCAAATGTGGGGATAGTTATGCCATTGAAAAATATGTTTGGGTGTCGAATTTACTTACTATATGACATCGTGTTTAAAATAATTCTGTAGGATTTAATGCATAAACGTGAGGAAAATTCAGTGTTGTTAAATACTTGTGTAGTGGGCGCGTGGAATACCCCGCCGGCAGAACGAACGATAAGTACTGTACAATGTGTATTCTATGGGTTCCATACCGGCGTTTTATTTCGTATGAGATAATCTGCATATTAAGTAGTTTTATCTAACCAGTGTTTTTGTATGTGTATTGAGCATGGAAATGATAAGCCTAAGTTTATATGTTGCTTTGTCTTCTTATCTCTGGTTCTTATAATGCATATTCTTGTCAGTTGTTATCGATCTGTCAAAATACAGTTTATGTGTAGCATTTCTAAGGCCGTGGCTGGAATGTGGCATATAGCATTAGTTATTATTATTGTTGTTTGAATTAGTGTAGCTCGAAATAAGTCTTTTGATTAATTCATTCAAATAATTGACAATTTTAAACCAAGATTTAATGAACCAAACATCTCGCATATGACTATCGCTTTGTGATGTTCCATGAGATGTTGAAGCGCATAGATTTCGAATGATCGTGTAGAATATTTTAACATCTATGTTATCTTTCATTTATTCAGTTACTATGTCAGCCTTTTTAATAATTCTACAAAGAAAAAAATTATTCGGAAAAGACCCAGACTATGAAAATGGGTGAGCAGACTAGGCCGTTCTTCGCTTATGTGAAGTTAGTCACGAAAAAAACAATTCTCTCTCTCTCTCCTTTCCCACCTATTTTTATCAATGGACTGGCCGCGTCAGGGGTCTCGTTGTCAACGGTTGACTGTAGATGCGATCATTAGAAAATCTGTCAGTCGAATTCGATTAAATATTTTTCAATAAATTGAATTTTCCAAATTACAACATCGGTGATCGGGATCAGGTTCATAGTTTCCATTATGTACGAGTAGATAAAGCGTACCGAGTCTAGACAATGTATTTTTAAGTTACACCTACAAGTAAAAGCTTAATATGAAATTAATCTTTGCTCTCCGTATTAATTTTTTGCACCCCTATACAGGGCTACCATGTTTTTTCTTTTCAGTTTCCATAACGTTTCAACTGAATCGACTTTAAAAAACGAAAATCTAATTTATTAAATCGTTAAATTTTTATTGTTGTGCGTTCTCTCTTCCTTTTGTGATGTTAATAAAATTTTCTGTCACATAATAAACGCTTTAAAAATTCTTTCTAATTTGCTAATTGAGTGGCAGGTTGGCTGTATAAATTGGCCATTTCCAGTTTTGAACGTCCGCTGAATTTAATAACGAACTACATCCGTGCGCATTCGAGAAAGGCCAACGACAAGTGGATGGCTGATGATGTTTACTATCTTCAAGATTTAATAACCTCCTCAATTTAAAGAATCACAAGCTCTTCAGTTTAATAGGCTTTTTAATTTAAAAAAGAAACACACCGTATGCTTTATATCGTGTTTAAAGTTTGATAATTTCTACCATAAATCAGTAGAAGAGGCTAACTACGGTTTAGTTAGCTGTTATCAGCGTTAAGTCCTCAGTAGATGAGAGGGCCTCTCAAGTCCTTAAATAACCCAAGAATTAAAGTAGTGCACGTAGCAGATTTGTGCCAAGTATTTAAAGCTTTTGCTATGTGTGCAGGAACATGTAAACTAAAAGGCAATCAATCTGCTGGGAGTGAGATGATAATAAATATTTGCTTAATGATATACAACGTTGTACTTGTGTGATAAATAGGAAGATGTCTTTCAAGATTAAGATCTATTATCTTTCCTTAATTTCATTCTGTAGGAAACCAAGACATTCTGTAGAGACTGTAATATCGAAATACAAAGCAATGTGGTTGGGTTATTTTTTTTTTTTTTTTTTTTGGTCAGGTTATTTTTTTTTTAACCTTAAGTTTTTATCAAACATTTAAATAAATAAAGATACTAAACTATTTTTAAATATTAAAGCATTATGAAAGCATTATGGCATTGATGTTAATACAGTCATGTAAAAAATTTAGAAAAATACCCAAGTGGCTTTTTTTTTTGTTCATGTTTACTCACTGCTATTTACAGAACATCAAGATTTATTAACAGAAAGGTAACAAAATAATTTTTAAGCAAGAAAGTCGAGTCAATAAGGAGATAATCGTTTTCTCACCATTTTCTGGTAATAGATGTGTAAAAAAATGGTCCGAGGTGATTTTGCTTAAGATGACAAAACCAATTTAGCAGTCGCTTGAATGCCACTTACAAGAGAATTACACGAACATGTACATCACAAATTCCCATCAAATTGAAATATGTTACTATTGATGCTTGCAAAACAAGAAAATGCAAAATTTTGCTTCTTTCAAAATAAATTGCGAAAGCGAAAAAATTTGAGCACATAGTCTTACAAGGATTCCATTGTTAAAGCGGTGCGTATGTGCGAGTGTATTAATGCGCTTGACGGAACTTCTTTCTTCCACTACTCACGTCAGTAATAAGCACGAATCCACTTCACATGAAATCAATGGATTTAGACAGCAGGCAACAATTGGATGGATTCTCAAGTTTCTAAACAAACTTAGTTTTTAAAAATCGATTATTAAAATTAGCTAATTGGCTCCCAGTAAAAAAAGTTATAGTAAATAATAACCGTTTCTTTAACTTACTATTTCATTTTTTATTAATTAATTCGGTAATCATCGTAAATTTTCCGTCGTGTGAAACGGGGCTGGCGTCTTGTGAAACGTCGAGTGATACGTTGCGTTAGTGAGGGGGCATGTATCGTGGTGCTTTATAATTTTAATTAAAAATAATATTCATGGATGCTTACCTCATCTTATAAATTATTTCGAGACGAACAATTGTACAGCAAAATTAAGGTTTTCTGCTTAACAACAGTGCTCTATCTGCAATTCTTTGGCAATCGCCGATAACGATTATGCTTCCCCTCTTACCGGCATGCTTTTTGAACTTTTCACTTCCGAAGCATCACCACCGCCGCACAACGCCATCTCTTCCAAGGTATGCTTGCGCGCAAAAAAATGCATCGAACAACTACGTGTACCTCCCTTGTAAGTGTCAAGCGCTACTACAAGCTCACTTTCTTCCATACATGCGACGTAATCTCACAGATAACTGATCTTCTAGCAAGACAATGCAGCAAGGACAAAATAAACATTGCCAAAATATCACAACTTTAGTGGCCAGCTTGCAGTCCCGATTTAAATCCCATATAAAATCTGTGGGTTGATATTGCGAGGGCAGTTTATGCCAATGGCAAACAATGCAATTCGGTTGCCAAATTACTTGCAGCCTGGGAAAGCAGCAGAAATCGTGAAATCTTTCAACTTATTTTAAAGAAAGGGCAAAAATAGACTTACTAAAACCTTTCTAAAACTTCAATGCTTCTAATTCTCTTTTACATTTCTGTTTTCAGAAAATGGTTTGAAAGTTCATGGTAGATGATTATCTCCATTATTTATTCGACTTTTTTTTAGCTTAAAAATTATTTTATTGCCTTCTTGATAATAAATCTTGATATTTTGTTAATAACAGTGAGTATACACGAACTATTTGGTAGTTTTTCTAACTTTTTTTTTTTACATGAATGTAGTTTAAAATTTGCTCTTTAGTAATTTTCTATTAAAAAAATTAAATATTTTGAAAGCATTTTTTGGTCTTAAAAATCAGTATTTTATTAAATAAAAAAATTAAGTTTATTATAAGAAGGTTTTACTATTGAGTTTTAGAGGGTTAATTTTACAAGCATTGCCCTTTATTAAGATCACAAAAATGACTAAACCTAAACAAACTTTCGGCTCTGCATTATTCTTATTTTGCATGTAGTCACGCTATATGATTTATAATATGCACACAAAATTTTTATTGAAATCGAACAATAAAAATATTTTTTCAGGGGTGACGGTCCCCGTTAAAGTAGCCCTTTAAATGGATTGGGAAGCCGTGGAGTTTAAAAGAGATTTTTTTTTACCTTTTTCTCTCTCTCTATCTATCTCACGGTGTGCGTGCGT
>JAHWFO010081923.1:1751386-1810024 GCA_023313115.1 Rhysida immarginata
GGGCGGAGGATCTTAATAGTCATGAGCATTAGACTGGTGGTGAATGGCGGCCCAACTGACGTGACTCAAGTCGGCTCTCGTCCTCACACTCCTTTGCTTTTAAAACTAAATCGAGCGAGTGCTTAGTGGAGCGACTAATTGATCTGAACCGGAGAGAGAATGAGATACACATAGAAACGGAGAAAAAGGACTCGGAACAGCGGAAAGCCCAGGACGTTATATTAAGGTAGAAGGTTTTTATGATTACCGTTGTTGTTGGTATTATCATTATTATTATTATTGCTGCTGCTGCTGCTGCTTGCTTGTTATTTATATATATTTCGCCCCTGCAATCGATATTTCGTCACACATTCGTGGTCACGTCCACAGACGTCCTGACGGAGATCGGATTAATAAAGGGCAAATAAATAAATAACGACCCGGGCGTAGGAGTATTTATTAAAGGGATTAGAACATCTGGAACTTCGTAAGAATTACATCACTTTAATCGGCAAAATAAATAAATGAAAGGCTTCCTTCCTTGTCAAGATCTTTTAATTTTTAATTTGAATTCACTTTTGGTATCAAGTTTTTTTAATTCATAAGAGCCATCTAAACGTTAATTCTCTCTAAAGTATAATTAAGCATAACTTAAGAAAGTAAGTAGTTATACAATTAATAAAATTAATGATTTTTTAAAATTAAATTAATTGTTTTGCCTATCATATAGAGAGCGACCTATAATTTTATTGATTTCCGGAACCCCAAACGCAGATAAATTGAAACCTTTGACCTTTATTACGTTTCAAACTCATTTAATACACGAAGATTGTTGTTGATTTTGTATTGAGTAAAAGCAGTCTATCCATTTACCTATATCCTTTGTGCAGTAAGTTATTTATAGGCCTATTGAGTTAATTTAAAATAGAATTTGATAGCTAGGTAATTGGAGGAGTGCCCTATGTTGAAAGGCTAGCTGGTGACAGTTTAATGGGAGAAGGGGAATGATGATGATAAAAAAAGACTATTCCGGCCACGTAGTCATTAGACCGAACAAAGAGAAGCCCCGAAAACGTAATGGTCACAACAATTGGCTATTGGCAGGAAAGAATGAGGGGGGCACAAAATAATGGGAAATTGAGGCTAATGTAGGTAAGAGGGAAAATTATGGAAAACACCGACCATTACGGCTGGGAAGATTGAGAGCTTTGAGAAAGATTGGAAAAACAGGTGTAGTGAGATGAATAGCTAGAGAGGGATGGATAAATAAAAGGGGAGGAAAGAAATTGGCAATGCATAGCAGGTAGGCTTAGTACGGTATACGGGGAGTCTTATGTAAAATTCAGCCGATCGGAGTCAGCCTTTCACGGCTCACCTGGCTGCCTACCTGGAATGTCATGGAGCCCGTGATTCATTGACTTTCGCCGCAACCAAGTTGCACCACGGCGGCAGAGGAAAAGCCCTACCACCGCTGCCTTTAGCCAATAAACGGATGAATTATAGACATTCAAGATGATTACATCGGGAATAATGGGAACATTTGGGCAATTGCAGTCCAAAGAAATCAATTGCGCTCTGTGAACAGTGGGGTAATGATTTCTCATCATGGCGGGAGATGGCGCTCTTCCTCGCTGCCGAAGCCAATCACATTGCAAGAAGGGTCCCTTGAAAGGCTCCAATCGATAATATAACGAGACATAGATGGCAACAGGACACGTAAAAAAAAGAAAGAAGGAGAAAAAAAAGCGAGGGAGAAAGAACGAACGAAAGAAGGGCGAAGTAGATCTCAAAAGGCTTCGATTCTGATGCGCGAGAGGTTAAAGCGTTTCAAACGCCGCTTTATTTTAAAACGCTTTTTTTCCTATACCCCCTTCCCTCCCCTCATTCCCTTTTCCCTCTTTTGCCATTCTTCTTCCTTATTCCCCTACCCCTCTCTCCCTATTTCTCCCGCCGCCTCTTTCTTCACTTTTTCATCTCATTTTTACGAACAGGCAAGCAAGCAGTTTGAATGCTGTGCATACCTTTGAAATTCGTCGCTTATTCAATGCTTGTGAATACTATTTTACTATGATAGCAAAATTTTGAATTTGGGACATGGTGTGCTGTTCTAAGAATCGAGTTCAGAATTAAAACACTGCTCACATTCACACATATTTATGCAAATTCTTTTATAAATGCCAAAGTTTTCACTCCATGAAAAATTGGATATATGCCTACAGGTCATGAAAGTAAGTTATAAATAGTTTAACGCATACAACAGATAAATCATAGAGGGTATCCTAAAAGTTCCTGTATAAATATATCAAAAGGTGACAGCGGTAATATATATTGAATTTTTGAAATAAAGTTGTTTACATACTATTAAAAAGGAATTTGTTGAAGAATTTGTAATAAATGTTCGAAATGACCGAAATTTTCCTGGAGACAAACCGTCTGTCTAAGAAACGTAGTGTGCACTGTAACTTTAAAAATGTTTAGTTCGGAAAATGAAAAGTCAGACTGCAGATAGAATTATATATGTCTAGAGGCCCTTGCTTATTAATAAATGGTCCAATCGTCGTCGCTGTTAATAATGGCTTGATACATCCGGCGTATGCTTTCTGCTAATCTGATAGCAAACTCTAAAGGTACAGACTTCCAAATCTTTCGAATTTGTCGAGTCAGCTGTTTGAAACTTCAGGTGCGCTTCCTGCTAAGCTTATGCGGCATGTAAGCCTATACATTTTCTTTGGAATTGGCATCAGGTGATTGAGACGGCCAATCTGCAATGTCATGTTGTGCCTTCCATTATGTGCACAGCCTACTACGATGTTTCGGGTCATTGTCCTCTTGAAGAACCCAGTTTGTATTAATCCTTTCGTGTAACCTTCGAAACAGATGGCAACAGATTCTTTTTGTAGTTTAGGTCATTCTTTGAGCGTTTTGGTTTCCAGTAAAGATGCCCAAATTCCCAAATCCATTTTTTGAGAAGCTACCCCAGACATGGCCTTTTACAGGGTGCTTAACTGTAGTAAAGTTCTGTTAGTAGAGGATGACCATGTACGACGCGTCGCGACGTCGGGAATCACGTGACCAAAACGAGGATTCATCCAAGAAAAAGATATTGCCCTAAACACCATCCATAGTTTCTTGTGCCCGTTGGAGACGTTTCTTCACACGGTTTCCAGATAGGAGAGGTTTCTTCATTGTACTCCGCCATTTTACGTTTCTTCTCCCGCAAATGACTTCTTACAGCTTGGAACCTTTACATCTCAGTTTTTTCTGTCCTTCCCGCAAGGTTATTTGTGGATTCTTCATGAAGGTCTCTATAACCTGCTTCTCTTGTTGTTTAGTGGCCTTTCTTGTTAAGCCTCGTTCCGGTAGGTCATCGACATTTTTATGGTCTTCAAAACGCTTCACGCACTTGAGACATATTCGGACCTTTTGCATGCGAACACAAGAAAACTGCTTCGAACCATTTCGCATATTTCGCACTCATTGCTGTTTCATAGTTGTATTAAAACTATTTATATTTGAATTAACCTGCTCGTGCAGCGCGGGTACAGGACATGATAACCACTGCTGCCATAGAAGATTTAGCGCACTCTTTTCTTAGAGAGGGGATAGCTCAACACGTTCGCGCCAATTTTGAGATAGACGTTTCAAGAAGACTTGTATGACTGATGTCTTGCACTGTTCGTGTAATTGCAATTGTGTGGGATTTATCTGATACACTTTGTTCTTTAAATACCCCTTCAGAAAAAAAAACACGGATGGCCAAAGTCTTTCAAAATTTAAAATAGTCAATTTTCAAAGTCAGACTACGAGAACTTCTAAAACACCCTTAAAGTTAGAATTTTCAATTTTTAAGGTTTTAGGACGACGAAACTCTAGAATTCAGGTATAAACCGATATTGAAACTGCCAAATGATCACGTTTACCCATTTAAAGGAGAATGAAAATTTTCTATTGGAATGTCTATAAGGCCTACGTTTTTTGGTGCTGCGTTATCACTGACGAGAACTGAATTATTTTGTTGAGTGCTAATCGATGTGGTCGCTATTGGCGACAATCATAGCAGCTATTAGGTATACGAAAATTTTTCATATACCACTTTAAAACCGATTTTAAATAGCACGATTTTGTAAGAAACACCGCTGGAAAGGACTCCATTGTTGCTACAGTTTCAGTCAGATTGAATATACAAGTATGTGCTTGTATGTTAGTCAAAATATTTTTAAAGGCAACTATATTGTTGTAAATACTGAAGGACATATTGAGAATTTAAAAAATTAACTTGAATGTTTGTAAGTAGGGAATAGCCTGAGATTGCTTTGATAGAAATGCGTCAATATTCTTGTATGCATAATTTGAGCAACAGAAAGCCTCGTTCTTGTTTAAATATCTGCATTTCGTTTTGTCTGATTCTGCGTTAATGCTTATATGCGTAACATGGCCTTTGGAGACTCCAGAACAATAACCCTATATTCTTTTTTGTAATAAACAATAAATGAATACTCCTGCAGTGTGTTTGTTCTTCATTGTTTATAGTAAAGCAACGAATTTCAAGACAGCTAAGGCATATTATAAACTTTTGTGAACAGGTTCTCTTTATTTATCTTGAACGTCTGTATATTTAAGAGAAAAAAGGCTCTTTGATATAAACTATTATTGTGTTCAACGTGCTTGCGTTACATTCCTTTTTTCCAAACCAGCGACGGCAAAATGAAACCTATGGCTGCATCTGGACATTTTCTTCGTAGAATTAACCTTATTTGGCTTCGAACCAAGAAAAGTTGGCCGATCACCTTTCTAAACCATTACACTGATGGCACATGAACCACTCGGCATCACCAAAGAAAGACACACGGATAAATGGAGGGCCTTTCATTTCCGTGCATTCATATGGGAGCATGGCTTCTGCAGCGCCACACGATTGGATCGAGAAGAAATACCGAAGTGGCAAGATCACGTCACTTAGCGGCGCCACATTCTGATATAGAAAAATGGCTCGGGTTTTTTTTTCTGCTAATTTTAGAGAACTGTGGTAAAAATCTTCATTAAAGGGCGAAAATTGTATACAGAAAATGAAATAAGTTCCATTAACATCTCCAGTGTTTAAGTAAATTGAAAATTTCACGACCATTTAATTTTATCTGGATTAATTTTTGCAGTAGGTCCAGATTGATTCCTTGATTCCTTAATTCCGGCTAAGGATCCTGGATATTCGAAAGTGTTGTAGAAGAAAGATTTCTTGAAATTTGTATTGCATTAGGCTGTATCATGGTCTTTCTATGCACGGCTATTGTTCTCTAGGTTAAAGTTTGGTCCATAGACAATATTGTCCGCCAGATGGCGATAGCTGCGACTCTTCAGTAGGCTCTTAAGTAATTCTCCTTTACATATCGTGTAAGGATTGAAATTAAACGAAATAAATTTAAAGTAATATACGTTTGATGAGTTCACAAATTTTAGTAAATATGTAAATAATGATTGAAATTTGAAATGTTGTCCAGTTATTAGAAGAAAGGCTGATTTTCATTTGTAGATCTTCAATTCATATAGTAACTTGTCAACATCTCACATTTCTTCTTCTTTTCAGCCTAAACGAATTTAATCGTGTGATTGATATAAGTGGATAAAGAAAGTAAGCTTTTATTAATAACGGAAAAATACAAATGTCCATCCCCTAGGCGAACAGGCGACCAAGCGACTCAGAAGTCAGCATGCTAGCCTCTTCGCCACCTAAGCAGTCTACTTAACATATTTCAACCACTTGCTGAATTCTTAAACAGATGCATTTTTTAAAGTTTATTTTATTTACTTTCCATCATTATAAGTTATGTAAAGGAGTATTACCTCAATAAAACCTCAAAAAATAAAATGTAAATAAAAATTAATTGATAATAAATTTAATCAATGCTACAAAACTCTAATAATGTTATTACCATTAAACAAATAATTATTTAAAAAATTTAAAATTTTTATCAATTTAATGTTAATATATTTATAGTTACTGAAATAAGCTATTGTTTCTAAAAATTATTAATGTGTTTAAGGGAAAAAAAATAATTTTTTCCATGGTTCCTGTAGGGTAAAACTGTGCTATTACTCGGTAAGAGTAAAGCTCTAGATTAGGAAAGTACGGCAATCCTTTTCCGCGCCGCCCGCAGCTGCTGATTGGTAGAACGGCTGTCACGTGAGTTTGTCAGCCATTGTTGGCCCAAACGCAGCGATAGATACCATTGAAATGCACGTGGAAGATGCAATTTATATTAAATTTTTAATGAAACATTCGTTGATTGATCCTAAATTTTAATCCGAATAAGCAAAATTACAGGATCATTCAATCTATGCTCCTTGGAGGTTAATAAATTCGTTAAAAGATCCGAAGAAGTAATAAGAAGCAAGTACTTTTATATTATAGCTTTACCGAATGTTATAGAAATGTTGCATTGTGCAATTCTCCGACGATCAGAAAATATAATTTTTTGTTGAATATAGTTCTTTTTAAGAAAATACAATTCAATATAACAAGGTTAAACTGTCTGTGAAATGTGGAGGCAAAACTTGAAATAAAACGTCCATGCTATTTTCATCTTATTTTAGCGAAGTTAATTATCACTCATCATTAAACTTGAATATAACGTATGAAATTGAATAACGAAAATTTGCTATTTGGGTGAAAAAATATATAGAAAATTTTAACTATAAGTTTTTGGTAGATTTTTTACGTCAATATTATAAACCCCATAAATGAATAAATTTCAAAATACATTGCATGTGTAGTTATTTTTTTGTAATTTTTTTTTTGTAATCAAACGGATAGTTTTTCCAAATTATTATTTTTAAAATTTTCTATCAAAATATAATTATCAAAGTAATTTTTATATTTAAATCAAAAACTTAAATTTAATAGTTCCTATTTTATTAAATTATAATTATAATTATAAATTAATAAAATTAAGTGAAATTTTTGATATAAATATAAAAATTAATTTGATAAAAGTTTATTAAGTTATATTTTAATGAAAATTTATAAAATTATATTTTGATAAATAAAACTACAAAAACTACACACAATGTTTTTTAAAATTTATTAATTACATGTAAATCGTTTATTAAGGATAAATAAATAAAGTGAAAATAAACTAAAAACTTAATGTGGTTATCATTAAACTGCCTCAACGTTATCATTATTTATATGTATAAAATTATAATTGAAAACAAAATTTAAAGAAAAATCAATAGTTACAGAATTTACTGATTGTCAGTTACATTTCCAGACGATCATAATAAGAAAATTTGCGAAAAGGATACATTTAAGCCGAATTTTAAGCGTAACTCACTTGATAGGGCCAACTGGGCCAACAATGGTGGATTTGGTAGCAGACGACGAAGTTTGCCGTAATTTCCTAATCTAGAGCTTTAGGTAAGAGTCGTTTTTAACGCCATCTATAGTGTGTCCTTGACAATAGCCTAACTGAATAAGACCTGTGCACAAACCAGGGATAGAAAGACCATGGCTGTATGTAGCAGGAATAAGTTCACTTTAGCGCTGATTACGTCCGATTAACCGCTATGCCCCTTTATGTCCAGGTCCCGACATAAATCCTGCGGGACCAACCAACTATTATGCATAAATATTTATTATGTGCATAAATATTTTCATTAATTTTCTGTATCTGACACTATATATAATACTATTCTATATAAATTTCTGTATACTATGAATATTTTAGCCTGTTTGGCTGGTTTTTTTTAGAGGGGGGGGGGGAGATATTCTCTTATATTACATCAGATTTTACGCCGATCACATTACTTGAACCCCAACTACCATGGATAATCGGCATTCCACGAAGCATAGTTTAATAATATTTTCTGTGCATATCTATTTTTCCATCTATGCGCAAATGATTTCCAATGTTAGTTGAATCAGGTATCCGTAAAAGCTGCAGTTCTTCCCCCGTAAAATAAACTATTCAAAGTTATAATACGGTTTGGAAATAAATACTGGGCGTTTATATAAATTTTAATAAGAACGAATGCTGTCAATGTCTGTTCGGTATGGCTTGTGTGAAAGTTTTCTTTTTAGCCTAAACAAATGATTCAGGTTGGTAAAACTGGGATAATGGGAAGTGCTTCCATCTAGTGACATTAAGAATTAAGCTACAAATAGATACACTAGTATTATATTTTCATATTATTATTTGAAACTGTTTAAAAATTTAATTGAATATTAAGTAAACTATTCGACTTGCTAATAATGGCTTTGATCATAAACATCAACTCCCGAGTTGAGTTTGTTAAGCAATCAATGGCTGTGTTCATAAACATATTCGACAGTTGACCTGATGATGCTTAACATTATTCTCACGGCTTGCAGCAATTCATTTTAACAAATATTTGTGTAACTGTGTTTACGTGCTGAACACAAGGATTACAGCCTCCATGCTTTATAAAGGTATTTGTTGATAATTGTTTGTAACAATGATTGCTTCATGCACTCAACTTAGAGTTAGATTTTAAGAACACTGTCAATGTAAAAATCAAAATTAATTATTCCATCAAAATAACCCGTTGAGTGTTTTATTTGATTGTTACAATTACACAGTGCTTTTAACATTAGAGAAAAGTGAATTCAAAATCCTCAATAAGCCAATCCGGTTTCTTTTCTTTAGGTCAGATAGGATGCAGATGTAATTACGTAAGGTTGTCAACATTAATCAGGATAAATGTGAAAGCCTTTACATTTCACAACGATTTTTAGCTTTTTCTTTTACCAGGATTAAAAAGAAAAAAAATAGAAAAGATAAAAATTTCCGTGTCCACCTATTTCCCTTGCCTTCCTGGTCAGAATTCACGAAAGTTGGCACGGAGAGAGAGAGAGAGAGAGAGAGAGAGAGAGAAAATGGGGGAGTCGGTTGGTAGACATCACAGAGAAGATTCCATTCATGATTAGGGAGATGTGAGCAGCTGCATCACGACCACCACGCCACCATATCGCCAACAAACGCTACTGACGTAAGCCTGTAGAGCGTTACAAGCATTCCGACATCTGGCTGGCAAGTCACCTCCACCCCGCTCCTATCCTTTCCCCTTTTCCCCACCTTCATCATCTTCCCCCTATCCACCCATTCTTCTACCGTCCCCCGTTACGAGAAAAAGTTCATCGCCATGACGGGGAGTCCGATTGCAGTTTTTTCCCCAAGTTAGCCAGCCACGTCATGGCAACACTGTGGTCGTTCCTCTGTGTCTCTCTGCCTTTCCTCGGTATCTTGGCTGAGTTTGCTACAGCAAATATTGGCGGGGCCGAGCAACTCTTTCTCTCTCTCTCGCTCTCTCTCTCTTTCCAACGGCTGCAAATTTCCAGACTCTCGGCGTGCCGTGACCCCGCATTCACCTGATAACACTTGCGGGGCTCTGATGAAGTGACGACAGACAGGAAGCGGGAGAGTGACGGTTCAGAAATAGACGGACGCACCATCCGCCCCCGCTTCGAGGAGAAGCCGACTTGGGCGCTGCTCCTCCTTTTACCCAGCTGTGAACGACAGATGGAATAAACATTGCCTCCCATCGGTTTGATTTAAAGACTGACGTCCTTTTACTTCATTTACAGAAGTTACGTCATCATACTCGGGACAGAAGCAAAAAAAAAAAAAAAAAAAAAATGAGCTCGTAGCGCAAACAGAGTATTTTTTTGTAATCATTGGTTCTTAGCCAGGTTGGATTACAAATTTGTTTTCCTTTGGGGAAAAGAAGGAGAAACTATTTTTCTTTTGCCTGGGAAACGTATTCTCTTGATCGTCGTTTATTTATTAAGGAAAAGGGATGTAACAGACAGTATTCTCGCTATACGCTCAGAAATCATGTTCTGCGTAAACAAAAAATGTTTGTGGAAGTTGATTGGATTAAAATACTTGTTTCAAATGTATCCTACTTGAAAAAGCAGTTCCGTTTTAAATATTTGCTTATCTGATAGCTGGCGTTTCAGCATATAGGAAAACAAGGAATTGCGGTATAGGAGATCTATTTCCTGTTATTTCTCATTTTCTTATCGACATATGCAATCGCATGACATTAGATCATAAAAATGTATGTTTACGAGTGACATCATATTAAAAAAAGTATAAAAAAGGTGGCAAGCTTTATTAAGAAATCATAATACGAAAAGATAATTTATTTGGGTCATATTATTAGACTTGTCTCATTTTCCTCTTTAATGATTTGTATTTCGCAACTTCTGAATTTGAGAAATATGTTTGCCGAGAAGTTCGAAAAACCATTGAATATAGAAACACCGTATCAGTTAAACAATTAGGATTCGACTTTCGCTCTGTTGTAAAATAGAGTGGTCAGATTCGTTGAAGTTAATGAACAATAAAGTTTGTATAAGACAAAAGTAAGATGTTTTGTACAAAACTAAGGACGTTTTATATACTTATTACATACAGGGTGTTTCAAAATTATGTACAATAAATTTAGTGACATATTTTTCAGGTCAAAAGAAGACGAAAATGTTCTATAGCACTTTGTCTGGAAACGATTTATTTACGCGATACAGCCAACTAAACCCGTGGCTCCAAATTACAGGAATTGTTCAAAGTGCCCGCCACCAGCTCGCACGCACGCTTCGGTTCGTTGCATGAGCGACCGTCTGATGTCATGGAAGAATTCGTCGCCAGCATTACGAACGGTTTGGCATGCATTTTCAATTCGTTGTCGCAGATTCATAATGTTAGGAACTTCTATGCTGTAGACGATCGTTTTCACATGACCCCACAGAAAAAGTCCAAGGGATTAAGGTCGGGTGATCTTGCAGGCCAGGCTACCGGTCCACCGCGACCTATCCACCGATTCGTGCATGCAGCATTAAGGTGTGCTCGCACAACATGGCTGAAGTGTGCTGGAGCGCCATCATGCATGAACCACATGTTAGATCTTATCAAAAGAGGAACATCTTCCAGTAATTCTGGCAATGCATTCTGCAGAAACAAAAGATACGTTTGCCCAGTCAATCGTGGCGGCAACACATAAGGGCCAATTAAGTTATTTCCGACAATTCCTCACCAAATGTTCACGGAGAAACGCTCTTGATGCGCTCGAGCTCTGGTAACATGCGGGTTAGCATCTGCCCAATGGTGCTGGTTGTGAGAATTTACGATTCCTGTCCGGGTGAAGGTTGCTTCGTCCGTGAAAAGTATCTGGCTGAGACAACTAGGGTCTGCAGCATGACGACGTTGTATCCATTGGCAAAATCGTTGTCGGTGTGGATAGTCCGTTGGATTCAGTGCCTGAACCAGTTGCAGATGGTATGGATGCAAAAGCTGACGGTGAAGAATGCGCCAAACAGATGAGTGCGGAATGTGTACCATGGAAGAAATACGACGGGTGCTTGTCTGTGGTTCATCATGTATGATGTCAATTATCACATCCTCCTCATCCGGAGAATGTGCTACAGGCCGCCCTTGTCCTGTTTGACGGCCAAAGGAACCACGCTCCCTCAAATGTCTGTCGACAGATACAAATGTTTGGTTATTTGGCAAACGTCTAATCGGAAAGCGTTCTTGGTAGAGTCTTCTTGCTTCCACAGCATTTCCGTCCGCAAGACCATACATTAGGTGCATGTCAGTGTATTCTGCACTGGAATACGTGTACATGACTTTTTTTTTTACGTAAATCGTAATGCGTATGTCAAAGCACGCAAACGTTCTGAAATTGATATTCCTAGTGGATGTACAGTAGTGAAACTACAGTAATGGAAACAACCGTACACAACTAATGGAACAACCCTAAAGTAGGTTTAATGGAACAAACCACTCAACCTAGTGTTGGGTCGAAACGCTGGAACTGCTAAAATATCGTCCGCTAACTACCGTGCTTCCCTACTGTATGATATTGGATTACTCGCAAACAAATCGTTTCCAGACAAAGTGCTATAGAAGATTTTCGTCTTCTTTTGACCTGAAGAATATGTCACTAAATTTATTGTACATAATTTTGAAACACCCTGTATATAAATGATGTATTATTAAAGAACAGGATTATCTTAAAAATCCCTTTATCCGATAAAACAAAGAAAGAGTTCAGCTCTGCAAAACTGTGGCAAGATAATATATTAACCTGTTTTGAAAACACAATATTTACACGAAAATTTCATTAACATAGTATATGACAAGAAATACACGGTCTAGGATTAGCACTCAATAAGCATTTAATATCGACGCGGTTGGGTATTATCGCCATCTTCTACGTTCTACGGGCATAAAACTACAAGTAAGGTTTTCAACAATTTAAAATTTTTACAACTAAGGGAGTGTTTCTCCAAACATATCGAAGGAATTTCTTCACAAATAAGACTGTGTCATCCGTGGCTGTTTAACCAGGTGATTAATTATATCCATAGTGGACTTAAAAATCAAAGGTAGTTTGACTTTTCAATAATTTATCTGGGTAGTTTTTCTCATATATTTTTTTATTTCTAAAGCTACAAGAAACCGAGTCCTCTTAGGGTCTTTTTCAATTATTATTACGGACAAGATTTTGTCAATTTGTCCAATCAAGGAAAACAGCACTTTGTAAAAGAATTCAACTCAAAATCAAGTTCAAAAAGCCAAGAAAGTGCTGTTTCCTTGATTGTTTATCTACTTTGCGTGCTGTTCTGTCTGATTTTGCTCCAAATCCGGTGTTTGCTTTCTCAGAGATCATATGCGAAGGTTGATTTTCTTCTGTGTTCCAGAAAACATTCTCTAAATAACCTTATTGTAGACTCTAGATAACGTGTGGACATTTTGACTTTTTATAAATCTTTAGGGACTACATGATCACACGTTAAGTAAATCACAATTACAGAAATTCTTGTATTTGAATAGAACTATGAAAATGGATAACTGGAAACAAGCGTTGAATACATAAAATTAATATTTGTATTGTAAAATTAAAAAAATATTATATTATCCTCAAGAAATGATGAAAATACGCTTTGAGGAGCATCATTTGAATGCAAAGTAAGCAATGCCATTGTCGAATAGTTAAAATAAGTGCGATGCTTATATTTTGTTTCCATGTATTTTTATTGTACGAAAAATTCAGAACAATATTTTAAATTCTGCCTCAGGACTCTTAAAAAGAGGACATGTCCGGAAAGAATCGGACGTTGGTAACCGAATCCATAAGTGCAACCTGTTAGACATTGCCGTTTAAAAATTCAAATGAACTTTTCCGTTTCTCAGTTTTTTTTTCCTAATTCGTGTTCAGTTATATAATTTATTTTAAATAAATAGAAAAAATAGTAAAGAAAAATCCACGGCCTGGACTCGAACCAGGGACTTTCGGTACCGTACCACTAAGCTTAAACATGTCTACGGTGGCTTAGTGGTTATGGCGTTAACCCGAAGGCTCTGATTCGATTCCAGGTCGTGGAATTTTCTTTACTATTTTTCTCTATTTATATATTAATACCCGGCAGTATGGCGTGAAAAATCCTCCAAGGCCCATTTTCCCAGTTATAATTTTTTATGATCTAGTTTTAAGGAAATGAACTTCTTAACAAATTAATTCATTAAAAAGAAAATATTAATAGTAACGAAAATTTGTTTTAATTTAAAACTGGTAATATAAAAAATTGGTAGTTTAAATTGCTTCGGCACACTGCTAAATTTTCCTTAAAAAACACCTCAAGGCTCTAAACCAAGTCCGGCAGCAACTCAGAGCGTTTTAATAACTTTCAAAGAAACTGGATCAGCTGCGAATCTGAAAAGATCAGGAAGGCCATAAAATGCGACAACGCCTGACCAGCAAGCTGATATTGCCGCAACATTGGCTCTTAACTCGCAGCAATCCATCAGAAAGCTGGCACCTGGTTTCAGATTCCCAACCAAGCATCTTAAGATCTCTGAAAATCATGAAGTCCCGTCCGTACAAGATCCAAACTCACTAACAGCTTGAAGATGGAAATGAAGATCGCCGAGGGGACTTCTGTGAGATGATGGAATCCTGAGAATTTTTTGGATCAAGTTCAAGAAGATCCAACCCGACATCGTTGCAATCCCGCCCAAAACGTGAAATTTCATGTCAACCATGATTTGCAGTTTTCTTTTTATTTTTGAATAGTTTGAAAAACTACTTTTATCATTAACTTTCTTCAACTTTGTATTAAAATATCGATTACGCTGAGGAGATTTGTAAAATAACCAAAAGAATTTCGTTTCTCAAAGTAGTACCTGAGGTCATGCATTGTCATTAGTCGTAGAGAGGGGGAATACCCCGAATATGAAAATGGACAAAGAACAGAAAAAAAATACGGTCTCTCGTCTTTCATCCTATAAAAATATCGTTAGGCCGTAAAAATACTTATTTTTGTGCCTTTATCACACCACCATTTTGGGTTGAAGAATAGAAACTAAAATTTACGATTTTTAATTGCCTGCTCGTAGTAGGAATAAAAATGAGAATGAATTGTTGTTATTCTCGTTTTTTTTTGTGGTCCTAATATTAAAAAATATTCAACTATTTATAAATTTCAAGATTTTAATTTGTTGTTACACAGGTGTTTAAAACGTAAACATGCCTTTAAATTACAAGTCCGATTGCTAACGGCTGCCGTGTCTTGTCTTTATAGTCATGAGAGGGAATACGCAAGACGCCTTCATTTAAATTCAAGTTGCAGCATAACATTAAGAGAAGGGGGTCTTCCAACGCACCCCCATTTCTACATCCTCTTCTTTAAAAGGAGGAAGAAGAAAAAAAAAAGAAACGAGACAAAAATAATCATATTCATTTTTCCAGCCATTTTTCATTCTTTATTAAAGTGAAATTCTTAAAAGGTTTATTTTTTTCTCTCTCTTATCTCACTCCTTCGCTTTTTAAGTCAGAGACACGGCTTTGCTTTCCGAATGTGGACATGGTGAGATTTCTTTTTACTTTTTATTTTTTCTCCCTTTCGTATAAACTCCAACAAGAGAAATAATAAAGTGAAATACAGGCAAAGAAGGTAAAGGAGAGAGTTAAGTCAGAGGTTAATGCGAGTGTTTAGAAAGTGTAATCTTCTTAAGCCTAGCAACGTTACAGAGGGAATAAAATTACCAGAGCATTTTCCCCGAATTTTTAAGCCAACGGGGGCAAGAAGGGTTTCGCTTGGAACGCCTTCTCTTGACCTATCATTTGCGAGGGATTTGAGTGAAGAAAGACGCCTTTGTGTTCTGGCCTTACTTCAATTTAACACGAAGAAAATTAAAATCCTCAGTGAAACCACATGTTTCCCTCCCCCTTTTTCGAATACAAGGGGGCGCCTAGAAAACACTTCATCGTGAGAGAGTGATTAAGCCGCTCGAGATAAAAGGAAGCAACGGTCCCCTCGGTAAACCGACATCCTTTAAAGCGAATATCGTCACGGGATGCCAACTGCTTCCTATACCTGTTAGAATCTGGACACAATCCCCGTATTTCGCCTGCTGATCAATTAGGCTTAAATTCCTAATAGCAGAAAAGAGCGACCCCGTAAATCTTCCTGGCTTGCCCTTGCCGTGAAGAGTCTATAGAATTAGAATTTGTACGCTGAAGCGCTTACTTTTCCCTTTTCTTATGTTTCTCCGATAGGTCTTGGAGTTTTGTTTCTAAAATTATGTTTTTACTTGTTGTATAGAGATCTTTGCTTTGCATTTCTTTTTCAAATCATTTCGACTGTTCTTCCATGAGTTCTTCTACTTGAAATTCCTTAATTGATATTGTTTTTACGATTTACTGCAAAAACTTAGGATGGCGAATTACATTATACGATATTACCAGGGACATTACCGAAATTGCTTGCTTCTTATCTCGCACCCATAAAACACGGGACCTATTAGAGATTGCAATATATAAAAAGGAAAATTGAAAAAGGTGCTGGAAACGTTCCACAGAGTTACTAGCCCAAATCGCCTGCATGGCAGTACGCAGTTGCACAGTAATAGTCGGTTGGGCTGGATATGTTGACGGCATGTTCAATTGGATTGAGTTCGGGCGATTGTTAGCCAATCGATTTTATCGCAAAGTTTGCCGTGTGTCTTCGAACCAATCAAGCGCTGACAATTCGGACTTTATGACATGGAAAGATCTGAAAGATCTGTCACCCGTGGGAACACAATGGCCATATAAAGATGCATCTGGTTTGCATCTGTTTAAGTACTCAATACCAGTTACTTAGTCGATGATCTCTGATTAAGAAATGCCAGTAAAGCTAAGAATTAATTTCCAGGCCATCAAACTGATATCAGACAGGAAAGGTCATGCGGCTAATGTCAGACTCTGACACTTTGGAGTGTTTGGAAATGGGACTTACCAGACCAGGCAAATATTCTCCAGTCGTACAATCCAATCTTGATGATTACGCGTTGTTTCTTCTTTTTCTTTCGTTTGAGCCATCTTTGGATCACGTTAATTCGATTTCAGCTATTTCTACATTTTGATCCTTTTCCAGTATTCTTTCATTCTTTCACTCTGCAGTTTCCTTCTTTCCTCTGTCCATTGTGTTTATAATCGAGGTCTAGTTTTTTTTCTTGGAACCCTTTCGTGTGTTTTATTCTAGACCTGCATGTTTCCCAGTTATGGATTTCTGTTTCCTTTATTCCCATTTTTTTCCAGATTCTTTTTTACTTCCTTAAATCAGCACACTGGTAGTTTTTTTGTTCTCAAAGAACCGCACTATCTGATTAGTTAATCTTCCTTGTTCCATTCTGTAGATGTGTCCGAAAATTACGGCCCTTCTTTTTCGGATATCTTATCCAATTTTTGGTATAGTTCATAGTTGCCTTTTTTTCTGTAAGATCCATCTTCCATTTTTTGAGGACCTAAGATCTTCTTAAGATCTTTCTTTCTACTAGTTCTAGTTTTTGATCATTCCTGCGCTTATCATGTTCAGACATGCTCTAGCATATAGCGCTTCTGCCTTCTGGATTCTTTCTTCCTCCACGATCATCCACCTATGTGCTGTGCCAATGTTTGTCATAAAGTATATCTTCTCAAAGCCTGCATTTCTCGCCTGTCTATGAAGCTGTGCACTCTTGTCCTGTGTGCTTCTTCCAGCAAAGGCCTTTATTTACTTATTTATTTTGCTGTACTGTGTTTTAAAATGTCCTCCTCAGATCTAGCATTTATGCTCTGGAAGGTAGTGAATGGTTGTGGCACTTTGGTTGTCTTTGATGAGCTTAGACATCTTTCGTTCACATTAGTCTTCTATGCCCTATGGACATCCGTAGGTGTGTCTTTGGGTGGCGGTTTATCCTTGAAAACTATTCGCAAGATGCAATTGAAAGAGTGGGTTGAGAAAGTCCTTCATAAGGTCGATGTTTTTTTCAGGTTTTGGTATTCACTATCATAACAAGTTCAGAATCTGTTAGGTTTTTGCTTTGCCCATAATACGTTTGGAATTGATGTGAAGATGTTCATTGTCTTTCCTGTATTCCGTTTGAGTCACAAATTAATCGATAGTGTACATTTTCTAAGTCTCCAGCACTTTTATATCATTCATGCTTTCGGGGTCCGATAGTAGATCAAGTACCTTGTTGCATATACTCATACACCAAATCCAGTAAATATTTTTATTACTGAAATAGTCGTTATAAGTTTTTTTTGTGACATTGCTGCCTTGACTTTCAAATCTCTTCTTTCTTGCAAAACGTGACGTTGTTTTCGTGGACAAATAGCCACCGTTTCATGGACAATTGAGCTTCACTGTATTACAAAAAAATATAAATGCTGTTTACGTGACTTTTGCACACTTAATTCGATCTATTCTTTGAGTTGTTTTTTTTTAAGTTTGTATTTAATTTTTCTTCATGCTCTGCACATTTTCCAGAGATGAAGAAAAATATTTTTTTTTGCATTTTTCTGTCGATAAATATTTCACTTAATACGTAGGAAATGTCCTTGTATTTTGTATGCTAATTTATTTAATTTTAGTTATTTATTGCATTCATGCAGACGAAGTGACTAATAATACCCTTGCAGCTGAGGTGCTATCGTTCTTGACTTCACGATGACGTGCAATTGGAATATTAACTCGGAAGCCATAATGCATCTCACGAAGGAAAGAGAGAGAGAGGTAGAGAGGGGGTAGCGGACGCGAGGAAAAAAAATAACGAACGACCTGACCTCCAATGAAAATGCCCGTCAAACCATGGCGATAACCACGTTATTCATTGCTTTAATTTGGCATTGGGGACAATAAATTAGATGGGCACAACGAAGATTACACACATTCAACTGCTGGAATGAAATCACTTTGCATTCAACCTGGTACTAGTTATATAACTTGTCTATTGGCTGGAAGAGAGAGAGAGGAAATTTTTCACGATGATAGTCATGTCAATAGGCGTTTGTATAGCAACGCTGTAGGGGCTTTAATCCCGGAAATGAAGGCAATACGGGTGAATGGGAATGACGTCACACCCTTATACTATCATTCTAATGACAAAATTTCCTAACCCGTAATCCTATCTGCGGAGTACGTGACGATCGTTTGCAGGGAAACTCGGCAAGCACGTGGGGTGTATTACTCACCGAATTCCTATCATGACAGGGGGCCATTGTGAAGAGTTAATAGACTAAAGTTGTTTGCCGCTAACGTTCCTCCTTCCCCCACCCCCATCCCTTCCTGAAAGGGCTGCGGCGCTTTATTGTCAAACTACTTCTGCAGACCAGTGATAACTGCCTCCTCACCTGCCTTTGCCGTGAGCTATGGAGGCTTTCTTGTTCTCTTCTCTCAAAGCCAAGCCAAATGGAAAGGATTCACCCACCACCACCACCACCACTGTTGAACCCCATTTACTGTAATGGGCAGTAAAGTGTAACGAAAGAAGATGAAGAAGATGATCAGGCGGGGGAGGTTGAGAAAAGGAAACAACGTAAAAGTAAACTTATTAAATGATACTTTGTGACCCTCTATTTTTACTTATTTGTTTGTTTAGTCTATGCTCCGGGTAAACAGAACAATGAAAAGCCAGTTTTAAAAGCATCCTTTAATTGCGCTTTTTTAATCGTCGGAGCTTTAATTTTTATTGCGTACGTAAATTTAATGGAGGAAAAAAAAGAAGGATCCAGCGCTTTTTTATTCAGATTGCGCCCTGTGAAACCTAGAGATTGCTTAAGCACTTTGGCACGTTCAGCAAACAAGTTCGAAACTTTATTAATAAAATATAAACTGAATATAATGGGAGGAAGTTTTATTTATTAAAATTATTTACGAGTTAATCCATCATCTTTAACAGCTTGAAAAAAAAGAAGAAAAACTAAAGACGAAAGAGGAAAAAAAATAGCTTTGGTTGGGTTGTGATGGGAGTGTTTATTCTTGAGAAGGGAGGAAAAAATGATCTCCTCCTCCGACCATTGCCGACCCACTCAATTGAAAGAATCTTGACATTATTGAGTTTATGATGAGAAATGTTGGGGTTATAATTCACCCCCTCCCTTCGGTTCTAAACAGCTGACGGGTGCTATCCTTAAATTTACTCGGGGATGGCAAAAGTTCTGACGTTTGAAAACAGTGGCAATTTCGCTCGGCCCCCATTTTATTACCCCGCTTCAACGAGACCCTGGCTTAGCATTTACTCGATTATAATGTTCAACTCGAGAGACAAATGGGAGAAGCAATAGAGGCGAGGACACCAATCCACTTGTGATGTACGGTGACTGTTTAGTAAAAATGAAAATGTTCGTTTGCGGAATTATGTCAACAGTTGCTTTAAAAACGGACGGTTTAATTTGCTTCATGCTCTCGCATAATTTCTGATGAATGAGAGTAAAACTACTTAATATTCGATTTAGTTCTCTTTTAGGCCTTTTACTAAAGTTACGATGAGTGCAACTTCGGGCTAATTCTTCATAGACTTAATGTTATCCTTAATGAACCCTTAAAAATTTTCCTATCGAAAGAATAGAAATTTGCTTCAATGTATTATATTACATAAACATGTTACTTTCTTTTATACTTTAAAATTTAATTTTATACTACATAGCCAGTCTTCTGTATGGAAAAATTCAACAAATTATATTTTTACATGCACTGAATTATAAATTATATTATTTTCAATCTTTTCAATCTTCTCTCTTTACTACATTTTACGGACCTTTTTGTTCATAATCCCAAAGATAATTTATATGCCCAGAACATTAAATAACAAACGGAACAAAAAAAATCCCCTGTCCGTATTTTATTATTACAAAATTTAACCATGTCCAGAAATTGGGGCAATTTGCCTCTGTAATCGCCGAGCATTGCCTGTTCTTTAACACAGGAACACGATTTTAAAAAGCTCTCGCAAAAGTATTTAGACAGATTTCATAAAGTTGAACAAAAGTGTAACAACATAGAATTTTCTCTTTTCAACAAGCCTTCATATGATTGAAATTCGAATTTATAAGTCGTGTCTGAAAATTTTATTATACTTTATGACTGCTAACCTTGCCGTCTCTTCAGAAGCAATTTATTTGTTTAAACCAAAAATGTCGATAGCTACGCATTTTAATACAATTTCTAAGAAAATTTTGATAATTTTTTTCCCATTGAAAATAATCATTTGTGAGATTCAAAATTCGATTTATATCCTAACTTTTAGTAGAATTATCGGCAGTACCGCCATTATTGCGCAAACGATTAGCATTCCTCATTCAAGTAATCAAATCCGATGTATTCAAGTTAGAATTTGGAACAAGCAAGCATTTTATTAAAATTAATTTGGACTTTTTTTGAATGATACGTGTCCAATATCGCATAAAAAACTGCTAAATGCTTAACTTGATGATCCCACACTCTAAATACAAAAACCCTTGATAAACCCATATTAAAGGTAAGAAAACCACAGGTTATTTTACCCTTACCTGACCTTTGAATTACAGGTTGGCTATGGGTTTACCACCGGTTTACAGTTAACCTATAAATGCCATTCGTAGTATGGGTTTGTCAAGGGTTTATTCTTTTTATGTATGGGTTGACTATAGATTTATATTTTATGAGTTAATTATAGGTTGATAATACTATAAAATTTAGTTTTAGAAATTTTATAAAATTCTGAAAATGACAGAAATCTGAAAATTGAAGAAATAGATCCAAAGAATTTCCCTGAGTATATATTTATTTTTTTCAGAACATGGACATTACATGAATTCTGGATTACATTGAATTTTTTTTTATCTTATTAGTTTTAGTATACTATTTCAAATGAAGTATCATAGTTGCTTAAAAATAGTAGACAGCATCAAAAACTAAGTAAGAAATGAACAAGATTTATTATACACTAAAACAAAATAGAATTTGAAAACAAAATATTAACAATTATTTACAATACTTAAAATTTCCTTCAATCTTCTGCTTTTTACAAATTCAACAGACTTTTGAAAAACAGGCTCTTCGCTGATGATGGAAATTCTTGATGAAATAATTACTTGCATCTAAATTTCCTTCTTTATTTTGAACATCATTTATTTGTACATCTGATAAATCAGGAGTTGCAACAGAATCTGTAGAGTGAAATAGAAGATAATGTCAGATTCAAGAAAAGAGTGAGAAGGTGTTTCAATTGTAACATATTAAAAATATAAAGATAAAAATTATCTAATATCACTTACCAATTCTTTCATGATTAGAAGGTGAGAAGTAATCGCACCCGTGACATTGAGCTGAAATTATTTTTTCACTTTCTTCTCTAATCCTGGTGTATTGGTCGCAATCGCATCCTTGATAAATACATTTTATCATTTCTGATATCAAGAGTTGTGTAATCTTCCATTTTATAACTTTCCAAAAGTATTCACGAAATACGAAATATATTTGATGTAAATAGAGTTATTTTTCGAGAATAATGTTATGTTACGTTTATGTCCTCCTCAAATGCAGAATGAGACAAGATAGGGCAAAGCACAAGAATGAAATGGGGGGAGACAGGTCAGTCACACAAGCACAATAGAATAGAATACATCTGGGTATAATTAGCAAGGTCATAAGGAAGGAAAATACGGGAAAAAAGGACGAGCAGAGATAAATTAACTGTTCTAGAGTCTAATGAAGAGGGGAAGAAATAGTAAATATACTGTGCATAGAATACATGATCTCGCAAAAAATTTTTGCTCCTTCAAATTTAAGTTATCGGACAATGAAAATAAACTATAATACATATTTTTTTGGTTTATAATCATCTTCTTTTGCTCTTAGCGCAAAACGATTTGATATTTTTTCTGCATACCCTATATTATATTGATTGGTTATTTCTTTTTATTATGCAGTTTTTATAAAAAGTTTTATAATCTTATTGCAGTATCATATTTAATATGAGCATTTATTTGCTTTTCCTATTAATGTCTTTAATAATTTTTAAATACATTATTAGCTGTTATTACGTAATATAAAAAACGAGAAATGGAAATTTAAAAAAAAAATAAGATATACACTATATGATCAAAAATATCCGGACACCCATCACAGATCATCGATTGGCCCAATGTCACATGATAATGACTTGCACATCATTTAAATAGCTTCCCACACCTTCAGACACAACTCTGCTTGGACATTGGCAAGAATGGGTTGTTCGGCAGAGCTCAGTGAGTTCCAACGTGGAACCATCGTTGGATGTCACCTATGCGGCAAGTCCGTGCGTGACATTTCCAGCCTTCTTCAGATACCCAAGTCAACAGTAGGCGATGTCATTATGAAATGGAAGACCCGGGGATCAACAACAGTTCAACAACGAACCGGTAGACCCAAGAAACTAACGGACAGAGACCGTCGAGTGCTTCGTCGTGTCACCCGCAGCAACCGGAAGTCCTCGGCGGAAAAAATTGCCGCAGAGTTTCGAAACGCCTCTGCAAATGATGCCAGTACCATGACAATTCGTCGGGAACTGCACACGATGGGATTCCATGGCCGTGCTGCTGCCCACAAGCCCCACATCAGCAGGGTCAACGCCAAGCGACGTCTGGAGTGGTGCAAAGCCCACAGAAACTGGACAATGGACCAATGGAAACGTGTAATGTGGACAGACGAATCTCGCTACACACTCTGGCAATCCGATGGACGAGTTTGGGTTTGGCGCATACCTGGAGAACGCTTCTTACCTGAGTGCACAGAGCCCACAGTCAAGTTCGGAGGAGGAGGAGTCATGGTGTGGAGCTCATTTTCATGGTACGGACTGGGCCAGCTCGTTCCTGTGCAAGGAATCATGAACTCCGACCGTTATCTGAATGTTTTGGACAACTGTGCACTTCCAACGTTGTGGCAATTTTTCGGAAACGGGCTATTTCTCTACCAACACGACAATGCTCCGTGCCACAAAGCGAGGCGTGTACAGCAGTGGTTTGCGGACTCAGGGGTCGAAGAAATGGGTTGGCCGGCACAAAGTCCCGACCTCAATCCTATAGAGAGTCTGTGGGATGAATTAGAAAGACGCTTGCGGGCCAGATCACATCGGCCAACTTCTGTACCTGAACTGATTCTCGCTCTTCGGGAGGAATGGAGGAACATTCCGGAAAGTACCTACCAACATTTGGTGGAAAGTCTTCCCCGAAGGGTGGAAGCTGTGATTCGGGCAAAGGGATGTGCAACGCCCTATTGATTTCCATGAAATCGTGGCTAGAGCGCAAACGTGCATGTGTCCGGATATTTGTGATCATATAGTGTATATAATCTAAAGAAATTGATAAGACTACACATAGATAAAATTGAAAATTCTTTTTAGTTTGATTTTTAATTTGCCCCGTCATTGACATCGTCAGCACTTTACATTTAGGGTTTAGTTAAGGTAATTTAACAGTATTCTTACGGTAAGGAGTATTTTTTCCTTAACGGTTTACTAAAGGTTGTCTTGGTTTTAAGGTCTCCTTAAGGTAATGTAACAGTTTCCTTAGGGTTTAAGCTTAGTTGTAAACTCTTAACAAACGGGTAGTCAACCTGTAATCAATCGATAAAAACTTTGTGAACCTATAATAAACCGATAATAAACCGGTAGACAAGCATTTTAACGATTTGTTAAGAGTTTCTTTCTAAGAGTGCATGAACTGATTGAAGCAATGCAGGAATTCCCAGGAATAATTTTTGTGTTACGATGAGAAATATAATTTGCTCGTAATTACTGAGAATAAGTTTTCTACGTCTGTGTTTGTACCAGGCATACAAGTCGACACTTCAGCAAATATTCTTTTTTCAAATGATTATTATTTTTCATCCAACGCAGAGATGCTTCAAGTTTTCTCTCCTATTCCAGAAATTTTTCATCAGTGCAAAAGATTCATCTTATTTATTCCATCAAAAGTTACGTTTTGAATATCTTGCAAATAATTATTAAGTTTCTGTCTCATTCATCAATTCAATTTTAAATTTTAAATATCTAAAACACATCAATAATCTTGAATATTTTCTGACCAGTTATACCGTGTGTTTCAAAAGTCCTCGACCTGCCCTTTCAGTATGTAGGGAAAGCCTAACCTATGACAGCAAGAGAACCATCTCTGCTCGTTCTTGCATACTGTATTTCATTTGTTTGTTTTCTCGCAATAAACGCTTTTTAAACTGTTACTGTACCAGTATAAGCTTAATACCGTATACCGTAGGTTTTATAAATAAAACTTCTATTTTTTACTTTAACCATTTATTTCAATCTCATATTCGTGTATTTGCATTTATAAAAAATAAATAACGGGATTCACAATGACTGGGAACATCCATTAATTGAAAAAAAGAGGTTGAGAGACTGTGGCTCCTGTGTACTAGCCCTTCAGCATACCTGCACCACAGTACGTTATGCAGGGAAAGTCATCTCCTGCGTTCGGGAACTTTTGAAACACACGGTATAGGCACAAGATACAGAAATATAAATTAATATGGTTTCCTTTAAAGAAAAAGTCTTAATTTCTGGATTTCCTTCAAGCATATTTAATTTTTCAAGTACAATTTGAGGATTGCATTTGTTCAATCAGTTCTTTTAAGATATTTTTACAACTGATACATTAGATTTTTTTCCCCAATAATTCCAAACGTTTTGTGAAAGATTAATGGTTTCACTAGGGATAGGCACAGGCTTGAAATAACATTGGTTATTTTTACTAAATCGTTTTTGAAAAAAAAATGTTTTATGGAGCTTGACAATTTTTATAACACAGGCCGACGATGGATAAACTTTTTGAATGAATTTACCTTTTCTTGTGGTTTTTACTTTGCTGAATCCAAATCTGCTTTTAGATTTTTTTCTATCATGTCACGTTTCCAAGTTATGCACACAGAGAACGCAATGTTAAAGGAATGGATGTGAAGAAAAGCAGCTTCAATGTTAAAGTATCTATAGTTTTGGGCCAAAAGGAAATTTATCAGGCCCTAAACTCTGAATAATTTAAAATGTTTCATTGAAAAATAAGTAATCTGTGGATGATAGAAAAAAAAACTAAGATCATATACTGATTCAGTACAAGAATCGGCCTTTAGCTTTTAAAAAATTATTTTTTGTTGACCTGTGTAATTCTAATTTTTTGATGCAAGGTGTAAATGGGAGTCATCTAACTTTTGAATATCCTAGAAATTTCTTGAATTCCCTTGAATTACTTCACAAAAATTCTTACAGATTTATAACTTTGATTCCAAAGTTATGAAAATACGGATAAATTGGTGGAATTATAGCTTGTCATGATCTTTGGAATTATGTATTAGACTTAGAAAATGGGAATTATTAGCATACATAAATTTATAAATTCTCAGAAATATCGTTTATTTTTCTCATAAGCTTCTCTGAATTGATCTAATTCTGTAAATTAGAATTTTGATGCATTTTTCTGTCTGAATTTAATGCCAATGGAAAAAAGGAAAATAGGTACGTTATAAGTATGGAAATATAAGGAGATACAGGCATCCTCAAAGAAAACATTGTACTTCCAAAAGAAACACCTCTGATAGCTTAGCATATATCCTACATAAGAACTCCTTCAAATTTGTCACATTCTTCACTGGGACTTGTGGAAATTATGATGAAATCTCTGCCAAGAGCATGAAATCTAGTTTTCAATATGTCAGCTTTGCTAATCAGATTAAGAGAGAAGGAGGGCAAAAAGAAAATATTAAAGGAAATGAACCGGAATAATTAAAATTTCTTCAATGAACGTTAACAATTACCGTTTGGTAAATGAATCGGTAATTAGGTGGAAATATCGGAAATACATTGCGGAAGAATTTGACAAATTATACCGTTTGCTGATTGATAGATTAAAAGCATAAAACTTATAATGGATTATAATGTCACTCTTTAATATCTGCGATTAAAGAGAAATTAAAGTTTCAAGCAGTAATTATCCACACTCTTCAAATAACAGTTGATTTCATATATGAAAATGTTATAGACAATCCAGAAGATAAAATTTTTAACTTTGCTTGGCCGTATTTAATTCATAAGGAGAGAGTATAAGACCAAAAACTGTGGAAACTTATAATTGTGAGGTCTTCAAAAGAGGAATCACCACTTTTCCACAAAAGCTTGTGGTGTTCCCTCTTTTGAAGACTTTACAATTAATTCAGTATTATGAGAAAAATCAATTTCTAAGAATATTTATAAAATTTGCATGGAAGTAATGTTTGTCAACGTCAAAATCTTCACTCTATTCTGCCCATTATTTTATAAAAGTTTTTTTTTCCTTAGTTAACTTCTTCTAGATGTTGACGCTTTCCAAGTTATCTTGTTCATTAATAATTATAAAGCATTCATATTAAAGTCTATTTGTTATAGAATATTTGATATTGCAATTAATGTTTAATTATCTGTGGATCCCCTGGGATCGAACTTATGTTAAGCTATATCAAAATGTTATAAAAACCATAGAATACTTAAATACACAATAACAGGAACTGATTTCATAAAGAAAAAATAAGAAACATAAATAAAAAATTAAGTCTTTTTTAAAAGTTGAATATAAAATACCTGAGTGTTTCAGTTTATCATACAAGATAAGTTAACTTTAACGAATTAAACCAAATGTTATTTCTTTCCGTCAAATTTTTGGCGGGTATTTTTCTAGTTACGCGCTGAAGCAGATTTGTCCTAGAACGACGATTGCTTTTTAAGTCTTTCCTTGCAATTTATTTCTTTGTTAATCAGCGAACGGTTTCTCAGTAATTGTGACCCAAACCACAAACACCTTGCCACGATCTGCTGCGAGGACTGAAGGAGGTGCTTCTAACACCTCCTCACTCGTGATTCACCACGCTTTTGTGCAAAGTGCCTTCGTTGTAGGGCGGGTAGGTGCTATCGGGTCGTCAGCAGCCAGGACACCCACCCAACCACCCACTCTAGTCCTTTTGATAATAAAACTCATCTCATTAGATTGAGTGAAACGAAGTCAATTAAAAGTGTTCACCGTTGCTCCTAACGGAGGCCGCACTGGAATTTGCGGAGAAAGTCTCAACTGCTAACGAATGAAATCGCTAAGCAAATGAGGTAATCCCATAAGTTCTCAAAAGTTAAGTTCTTAGATGAGTTGAAGTTGACTCGAATACCATATTAACAATCATTCCCCCTCCGAACCACTGCTTAATACGTTATGGGAAATAAATTTAAAAGTTGAAGTTGAATAAAATTTACAGAGTCAAACGACTTTTCACATTTTATTCGATATCATTTTAATGCACTTAAAAAAATCTTACCATTCTTACAACTGCATGCCTAAATTTAATTATATATAAACATGTTTATAAGAGGATGGCCATAATATCCATTTTAGAGTACAGTAAATGAAAATTTTATAAATTTCCAGAATATTTTGTGCATAAAATACCAGATGCTGAAAATGCTATTTCAATAGGCAAATGCAAAAATTAAAAAATTAAAAATTCCACATATAATAATCGAATGGAAAACAATGTTGGTAAACTTAATACACTATTTGCGCCGAAGTTTCTCATTAAAACCAGGAAGGAGCAATAAAGTTCAAAGGTATGTTATTAATATTGACAGAAAAACATGTTTGACAGCGAATACATATATTAAAAATAAGACTCTCTTCATAGATCTCATGGCAGTGACTGTCTTTCATAATTCAAAGCAGCATACGAGTCTTTTAAATGAATGTTGAGAAGGAATTTTCGTTCTAAAGCTTTCCAGATGTCTTCAATCGATTTGAAGTTGGTAAATGCACAACTCAATCTATGGAAGTGATATTTTCGCATTCTCCAAATTCGACTTATGGATAGTTCTCAGTAAATTGCTTTAAATTCCTGAAGCTAAATTTCTATGATCTCGTTCTGATCTACCAATAATCAAGCCTTCATCTATTTACCCTCGCAATCTTATTAAAAGTGTTATTATTTTAGGAATAAAATCATCTCATGCGAATGGATTTAAAGTCTGAATTGACATTTAGAATGGATTTGGTTTTTATTTGTAACTATATATTTTTTCCAGTTGTAAGACGTTCCATTAGGAAAGGCTGCCGGAATGTTCTACAAAGTCCCTTTACCCATAAAATATAAACGTTCTTTTACCATAAACATCTCAACTGCACAAAGAGATGGAAAGAAGGATATTTGAAAACCTTCTATGAACTGATCTGAAACAGTTAGAACATTGCATAACACTTCAATAACTTTGTAGATGTACATGCTGAATTGTTCATATTCTTTCGGGTAAAGGGACTCTATGATTAGCCACTGCAAATTTTATACTTGCATCAGGTAAGGACCATCAGGTCATTCTAGAATATTTTGCTTTCCAAATGATGCTTACCCTGGAACAGATTTGCTTGTTGTTTACTGAAATATTAGCTTGTGACTATCGTATGCTTTTGGTCTCAGATTTATAAAAATGCATTGCCAACATTTTGCTGAAGAGAATGTTTTTCTGACTTAATCATGGCCTGGCTCTATTGTCATTTCCCCCGTTGTCAGAAATAGAGGGCTAAGTTAAGAATTTTTCGCATTAGTTTCATATTTTATTTAATGAAAGTGAGTTATTTACTCTTTATGAATTTCCGTAATCTATACATTAACCAACAATATCAGATGTAGATACACTTCTTGTACTACTGCTTACGCATTAGGCCTTGTATGTAATAATGCGTGTACTGTCAGCTGTTATTTTGTAATAACTCACTTTCATTAAATAAAATTGTTTTTGGAATAATCTGGAGCTTTTGGATATGGAAGTAGCATTGATTTAATGGTCCTATTCATTTTCCATGCATTTAGCATTACAGCAATCTGAATTTTTTTTCTGTCGTTCTGATCATTCTCTGCCACCAGGAAAGTAGTTTTCTTTCCTTTCTTGACCTGCTCTTTCTGTCTATGACGTTAGTTTCGGCAAAGGTACTTCCAAAGTTTTACATTCATTTTAAGGAAGCACCATCTGAAAAAGACAAAAACAATAAAAACTAAATCTGGTTAAATTTTTCGACAACATATTTCTCAACTGTGTTAATAAACTATTTTATATACATTATATCCATTAGTACATTTTTAATAACAGTCTCAATGAGCTGTGCTTTGTCAGGTAGCGTGACAATAAATCAACTCTGATTATGAATTGAATCTCTGAAGAAAACTCTTCACATATTGGATGATGGAATGTCTTGTTATTGGATTGCCCATCTGTTGGAAAGAAAATCTTCTAGTTCATTACATAGGCTGAACAGTTCAGATTCGTATAAAATTATTTAATTAATTTCTGAATATCCACGTTTGATTCGGATTGATTTGAAACACTTCATATGAATGATCATTCGACATAATCGATTAAATATTCCAGTAGGAAAATTACAGGATATATATAAGATCCGTGGTAAAGTTCGAATATTATGAAAATTGTATATATGGAAGCAATATAGTTTTCAGTTAAATTCAAAAATTTGTTCTTTCACCTCAGTAAGTTTAAATTTGCACCATTCGTCGCGAAAAAAGATTTCAAGTCGATATTCGACATATTGCCATGTTCCTGCAAGCAGTATTGCATCACTGATTCGCCTTTTAAATTCATTAATATCCGTTACTTCGATGTGTACCATAGCACCTGATTTGCCGATGGATTTCCTAGGGCTGCGCTTTGAAATGATTCGCACACTTCCATCGATTGTACTTGGGCGCTCTGATCTTAGTTCGTGAAGCAGTCTATAAAAGCATTTTCTGTATGATATTATGTTTCTGGAAGATCTTGCCTGGAAGATCTTTATGATATTCTCTCCGAAAACATCTCTGCCTTTTTAATTATGATATTTAATGATTACCATGAGGGAAAAATTAGCAATTAAAAATAAAAAGTACAAAATGGAATGTTTGTTAATTAGAATATCATTTGATGAGTTCTCTATATGACTTGTTGAACTTGATGTGACGTGATGTAGAATAAAACATAATATGGTCCATTGTTACCTTTGATGATTTAGATGATATTTGGATGAAATTAGAATTTTTGACGTCGACTACTAAGGTCATTTTGCGCCTTTAACACAAGTTATATTTGTACGCAGCCCGGGACAAAAACAAGCATCCATGCCCACGGCGGGATTCGAACCCACGACCAGGCGAACTCGAGAACTAGAAAGCCTACGCCCTAGCCCTCTCGGCCACCTGGCCGGCAAATATTTAGATGACGTTGATTCTATAACTTAAGTATCTCTGCCATTGTTCATCTACAGTGACGTTTCAGTGATGCCATCTACCAGCTATAGTTATGCTTTTTGAGTTGCTGAATCGAATTAAAAAATATTTGAACCCATTTTGTTTAGAAAAAGATAAATTTATTTCAACGATGTTTTTTAAAAGAGTGTGGCACAAATTTATGGTAAACAACAGTTATTAATATAATTATGAAAAATAATCTGACAAACATATATTGGCGAAACATTGGCGAACGAATTTAAAAGACTTTGGACAATCACGGAGTGAACGAAAATGGATTTTCAATGCGATGGTTATTTTCAATCTTCATTGTTGATTCAAAGATAGTTTCAATTTTCAAATATCCTGCATAATGTTATCACAATGCTTCATAATTATACAGAGCGTGACAATAAATCCAGTTTCTGAATAGTGGATAAATTTGTTTCCATTCATCAGTAATAAATTATCAATTACCGATCTTGTATTCCCGATTGTTCACATACGCTTACATTTGGCATTAATGTAGGAATCAAAGAGACGTTTTAATGATGATACTCCATTCGGATTTCGATGATCAGAACTCGAAACTCATTGTGTACATACATCTGTGATGTGTCTAGTATAGACATTTCTGATAGAATCTAATGTTATCAAATTGATGCCATAATAGCACAAAAGCCGTACTGATGGATTTAAAGCGCGTAAAAGTTGGAAATATATTTCTAACAAAAAATTAAATTTATAACATGCTTCGTATACACTTAATTTTATGGATTATAGACTAACCTGTACTTTTTCGTAATCAATCTTTAAACCTATTCCGTACTTAAAGGTGTAATGGACTTGAGTTTATGTAGCCGTGGTAGATCCTTTTAATAATCTTTTCGTTACAAATTTAACTCAGAAAGAATATCATTTTGGTATAAACCCTTGTCGGATCCATTTTTCTGGAAATTTTTTATATATTTTCCTTTCGTTTTTAAATGATTTACGTCGTTATTTCATTTCCGCATCAAGGTAAAAGTCGATCCCTTGTGAAATCAATGAACTATTGAAAAAGGAAAAGTGTTTAGGAGGAAAATAGGTAACATTCTTATTTAAATTTCAGTGGAAGCCATTGTTGCATCATTGGAGCCGATTCTTACGTTGCTGTAACCCCCCTTGCCCCTCCATTCCTCTTCATTCCTCTCTTAGGACCATTCCATTGGTTAGTGCGGGAAATTGCAAAAGGGGAGGAGGGCAGGACTTGGAAAACGAACTGAGATTAAAACTTCACTAACAAGGAGGATATTGATTACCAATTCTCTGCCTGTCGGGATGATCTGCACAAGGAATATCGCGTGTGCATTATGATAAATTGGAGCGAGGAAAGTCTAATGACGAGATTTCATTTTATGGAAATGCCGATGTCGCCCTGGTAGAATACATATAAGGAAGGAAGGAAAGAGAAACTGAGCGTTGTGGTGGGTGGAAGGAGAAGGGGTGTTTGTGCCGTCTTACCCTTTTGCAAATGGAAGCAATGCCATCGCTCTTAAGTGATTGTCATGGCAAGTCATCAATTTGTTCCATCCATTGTGGAGGATTCCCGCTGGCCGGGCTGGCTGCTGAGGTGACGGGCTTTAGGAGCGCCGGATGAAATACACGATCATTTCGGGCCGTAACTGCCAGACATTTATCGGGGTACCCCGCTGCGCCCGGGCTCTCACGGTCGTCGCCCGAAACACACACACACATACATGCACACATTCAGACTGTCACACGAGACTAGCGTCGCTCGACTCTCTATGGGGCTTAGTAGCAAGAGCTCGATGTATTTTCGACGAACGCTCTCTCTTTCTCTTTCTCAGTTCTTCATAATGGAAGGAACCACAGAAGCCATGCGCGATCAACCAAAACAACCCAACTGTTTACCAAGAACAAAGCTATATTTGAGTATTTATGGTGGGAAGTTTATGTGTCTACAGAGGACTGGTCTCGGGGTTAACTTAATGGCTTCCGGAAGTGGGGAGCGGTGTTTATGTTGCCTCTCAGTAGGAAATATTTTTGGCCATTAACCTAAAAGGAATCAAGATCGTTATTGTCGTTATTATAAACACTCCACAGAGACTTCCTATAGTGTGTGACAGGAATGGATTCTATAAATATTACGTCTTGCCTAAAGTGTTCAGATATTTAGTTTATAGGGGCTGCAAAATACGTAGTGCTGAGCAGTTTTGTTTTTATTCTTGTTGTTGTGGTCACTGTCCATTAATTATTAAATAGCAGAAGCTAGGTACTGAAATCATGACTGTCTGTCCATCTGCACAATATCCTACATTTTCAGCTGATTTCAACTAAGTTTAGTATAAAAGCATCTAACGACCTAAGCTACTTATCGTCAAAGTTCCAGCTCAAGTCGATGCACGTCGGTACAAATCATGGTTACAAGTTTTTACTTCCGATATTTTTTTATGTCTCCAGTTGTAGGATTTATTTTAAAAATTAATTGAAAATACCCAAAAGGAAAACATTTGGCCTGTCTATAATCACTTGACGTCGGAACATTGTTATCAATGTAAATAATTTACGCATTACTTACGCGCAAGTTTGCCAGGCTTATGTTAAAATTTATAAAACTTGACATTTTGAATACTCCTTTCCTTGATAATGTATTTCAGGATTTTCAACCTCCTTTAATAATTGTACTATGAAAACGAAATTGTAATTTTTGGTACTGTGACGTAGTTGCAATAAAAGATGTACTTTCAAAATGTCTCTGAGACATCTCAGATGGATTGCAATAAAATATGCTATGAACCCACCCTTCATCTGTTCTTGGTTAAATGAATTTACAATCCGAAACATGCGTATATTCGAAAAAGTGTTTGTTTGGCAGGTTCTCTAGACATGTATAAGATATATATAGGAAAGAAAATTCCACAGCTCGGACTCGAACCAGGAACCTTCAGCTAATCGTGCTGACGCCCTAAACGTTCTGAGATTCGACTCCAGGCTGTGAAATTTTATTTCCTATTTTCATCATTAATTTAAACATCTGAGGTAGGCGTGTAATAAATTCTCATCGAACATTCTTGACTTTTATTAATTTTGCTTTTCGTCTTGGTACTAACAGTACAATACAAAACTTGGGTTGCGTTTTAAAGCAAACAGTTCGAGAAACCTTTTTTGCATGTGGTCTTTGAAAAGTTGAATTCGACATTTTCCAATTTATAATCTGTTCATTGCTGAATTAATAAATTCTATATTTAATATATTCATTTGTATTTAACACAAGGCAATCTTTTCAGATCAACCTGCGTAAAAACTTTCGGGACATAAAACCTTAGAAAATTTAATAAAACATCAGAAGAATTAATTAGAAGGGAATCCAATAAAATTGAAATTCCTTTCCTCTCCCCCTCTCTCTTCTCCTTTATCTTCCATTCAATTTAGCGATTATCAGGATGAAGATCCTCGTATACGAGGAGGCAATGGTTCCCTCTTCTTCTTCTTCTTCTTCTTCTCTCTCTCTTCGAGTTTCTCTTTCCGTAGCCTATTGCTACAAAGTCCACGAGTCCCAAGAGAAGCCGGCGAGCTCCATGACCATAAAAGCTACGGGTAGGGTCCCTGGCCGCAGTTAAGGCCTCCGACTACTGCGCCGTATATCATCTATGCGCCCGAGGATCAGCGGTTCCACCGGGGGTCCTTCGGTTTGTCATGCGCACAACGAACCGATTTCTGTGCTCGGATGGAGAGCGGGGGAGGAAGGGGGGGACGCAGGCAGGCAACAAAGGTTTCCTTCAATCGATCTCTATCGATTCGAACTCGCCGTGATTGAGAAGAGAGAGAGAAAGCGTTCACCGCTACCGCCGCCGTCGACCGTTGTATACATTTGCTATCGACTAATTTGTTTAAAATCACTGTCACTGTTTTAGTAAAAGTTGCAGTTATTTGCGCAATGTTAGATAAATGCTTAACGTCTCTCACCGCTATTACGTTTCCCCTGAGCTTTAGGTAAATTGGTAGGAGATATTTTCAGTTTTAAATTTTCGACGAAAATTATAAAAATTCTCTTGGATACGTTTATTTGTTCAAAATTTGAGCATTCTTTGATAAAGAGGAATTTGCTACAGCTATATTTGAATTAAAAATTTTTACCATTATCTTACTCAAGCTTGCAAACTCTAAAAGAACAAAATGATTGTTTTTAACGTTATACTTATATATCTATGTGACTTGCGCCAAACTTCGCAGTGAGTTATTTTCTGTTTTTAAAAAAAAACAAATTTATAAATAAATAAGACAATTCAATTTTTAACTTAAAACAGAAAATAAGAATCTTTTTAGGAGTCAAGAATAATTTTAGCATACAATTTGTTTAACTAAAGAAATTGCCAAAGAAAGTTCAGTCTCTTAATAATAAATTAAGACTGGACGCGTTCATGTTTTGCATTTGTTACTATGCCAGCTCTAGTTGATGAGTAAAAATTTTTTTTCTTACTTTCTGAAACTTATTAATTACGGATTTCACCGGAGAAACTGTCTCCAAAATACTGTGCTGGTGAATTCTCATGGACGGCCATTTTAAATCGCTATTAAGAAAACCTAGAATGTTGACGCTAAAGAAACTCTGTTTCCTTATATTGGCAACATTCCAAATCTTCCCAATACTATTTCAAAATGTCTGCCGATGTGGGGACTTCACCAGCACGTATTCTGAGACAGGGTTTTCCACATGAAATACGTAATTAATAAGTTCTGAACGTAAGAAAAATTACTTATTAATAGAGTGGGCATAGTAATAAATGCAGAACATGATGATATCAGCTAAGGAATTTAAGGGATACTATTCTGCACTTTTACAGATGTTGGGTACTGACCGATCCTTTAAAATTATCTACCAAATGGATATTTTGGCTCAGCGGATCTAAGGAATTCTTTAGTCGATGTTAACAGTAATAAATAAGATTTATTAAACTAATATCTAAGTGGAAAATATAACTTCTTGTGTGAAAATCTAGTTAATTTTTATTATGAAAAGATTAAAAGTTTGTTTTGCGCATTAAATTCATAAATAATAAGTTCAACATTTTCTCGTAAATTTAATATATACGTCGTATTCGCTATATTAGTCGCAGAAATTTGTAGAAGCCAAATTTCGTGGAAATATAAGTGCGACTTATAGTCCAGAAAATACGGTAAAAATTAGTCTTTGAGTTATATTTCACGCAGTTATATATCTCTCGATATGTAAAATTATACATGAAAATAAGAAGGAAAATTCCATAGTAACCCAAAGGTCCCAGCTTCCAATCCAAGTGTAAATTTTTTCATTTATTATTTTTCGTTTATAGCTGTTTTTTAACAATTAGCATAACAAGAATTTTCCGTGGAGCTATAGCCAAATAACAATTTTCAATCGTACCACCTTCACGTCTGAAAGTTAACCTTAAGTTCAAATTATGATGAAAATTTTCCAAGGTTTATGGCAAATAGGGGCCCAACAACAAAGTGAACCATAATATTAATGTTTGTAAAAATATTGCTTGAAATGCGTTGTAGTCTGTAGCATATGATTAAGGGGCTTCTTTTACTTATCTGTGTTCATTTGTATGAGAATAGCACGTTTATTCATGGAGATATAAAGGTTTCTTTACAAAAAATCGAAATGTTTTCGTAAGTTTTTGTTTATCAGCATAAGGAAAAGAATTGATACTGATGTCCGATCCAAAAATAAAAATATGGAGAAAATCCCTTATCGTTTGGTTTATATTTGAGAGCAAGTGAAATTCAACTCATTCTATCGACGGTGTCTTTCTGAATTTTCACGATATTTGCTTAGTTTTTTTTTATATAGGCAGCTTTATACATTTGACTAATTAATTTTGCAAAAGAAATTTTGGCAATGTTGTGCATGCGCAGTTAAACATTATTTAGTGAAAATGCTCCCATTTCATCAAATATTTAATATTTTTATATTATCATTGCAGGGTCTTGCCTCTACTGTAGTTTGTCAAGTTTCCTGAAAATGGCATTACTTTGGCATCAAATTTTTAAAGAAACCATTATATCTCCATGAAAGCTGCTTAATTAGCCAAATGTATAGAGCTGCTTATATAAAAAAACCCAAGCAAATATCGTGAAAATTCAGAAAGACGCCGTCGATAGAATGAGTTGAATTTCACTTGCTATCAAATATAAACCAAACGATAAGGGATTTTCTCCAAATTTTTATTTTTGATCGGACATCAGTATCAATTCTTTTCCTTATGCTGATAGGTATAAACAAAAAACTTACGAAAACATTTCGATTTTTTGTAAAGAAACCTTTATATCTCCATGAATATACGTGCTATTCTCATACAAATGAACACAGTTAAGTAAAAGAAGCCTCTTATTCATATGCTACAGCTAGAACGTATTTCAAGCATTATTATTTACATGGTGATCCTAAACATTATTTTTTGGTTCACTTTGTTGCTAGCCCTCTATTTGCCTTCGGAACAAACCTTCGCTGGAATATATGAGGTGTGATATGCTCTTTACACCCCTGAAGCTTCAGAATAATTGGTCAAGTATTCTTCTAGATAATCGACAAACGTACTGAAATCAAAAGTGTCCGATTACTTTTTGGTAGATAGTGTATATGAATAATACGGATATGCATCTCTATTGAAAAGTTAATAAATATCAAAAAGAAAGTCTAAGTTTAGCAATGCGGTAGCGTTTAATGTAGCCGACGCGTTTCGAAATACATTTCATCATCAAGGCAAACACAACTACTAATAAATAAATATCTGTTGTGTTGATATTTATACAACATAAATAAAACTAATAATTATCTGTTATGTTGAATATGGATGTAGTTTCGATGTAGGCCTTGTAAATATTTCGTTGAAACAAATTACGAATGAACGCCTTTATTCTTTTATTTTATCAATACATATTGATTCTTATTTCACCTTTGATATATATTTTATAATGACCTGCTTTCGATTTTCTTCTAGTTTGATGTGCTTATTGCTCGATAACCGTTGATAATGTGCTAAACTTCTCTAAGATTTCAAATATTGCAAGGTATTTCATGTAGATTTCACATTCCTGACTCAAAAGCTGTTGAATATATTTTATAGTTATGTTTAACCGTATGTAGAAAATGGACAACGGAAACCCCAACCTACCTATAAAACGCTTTTGAAAACCACTTCCATGAGTTATTCGTTTATCATAGAGGCTGTTATCGTAGTTTTTAAAGGATAAATTTATATCTTCTTTTATATATATTAAATAGATAGCGATATTGAACTTCAGAAATAAATTTCGTTTTGACTTGGTTTATTGATTTTAGTTATGTAGAGGATTTCAGAACGATTCAGTTGGTATTCTATCAAAATAGTTGATGACTATTGACGTTTCAAATAATACAAATTGTAGAACAGGAAGTTTAGTTCGGACATGTGTTTCCCAAATGTTTTTGTTTACAAACGAGAAAAGCTTCTCCAAATACTAGCTGGAGACCATCCAACTCTAAATTTAGTCATTCAAACATTTCGACCTTCCTTAAATAGCTCGGGAGCAGCGCCATATTCAATTCTTTAGGCGCACCTCAAGAAAAACGAAAGCCTTAATACTGAAAATTGAAATCAATACCGTGAACACGTGTTAAAGAAAGAAATTTAAAAGTTCGTAAAATAATATTTCGCCTTTAAAAAATGATTAACGAAATCGTTAATGGAACACGAAACATAACTTTTCACTTTGTTTCCACCATCGTTCTCTTAGAAAAGGTAAAGAAAGCGAAGAAACTTTCTTTTAATTAGAGTAAAAACAAAAGTTTTTATCTTTTTTTTATCCCAAACAAGCTGTTAATGTAGAAGAATTGATGAGCATGATTCCTTATTTTAACCCATTTATATGTAAACGAAAAAGGAAACGTGGAGGGGAAAAGGAGGCAACTATATGCGCTAGCTGTTTACTGATTACTGGTACTTACTGCATGTCTTTTAGCAAAGGACGAATTTTCCGTAATGAATTTCACGATAGCAATAACAATTTATTTTTAAATTGATTGTTTATTTCCCGTTTCGTAATCATGTCCTGTATTGAATATTGGGTCTTGCACATATAGGAAACGTTTGGAGAAACCTATATCCTGCACTGGATTGATAAGGATTGAAATTGATGACAATGATAATGATTTAGATAAGAATATATTATATATAATATTTCTTCTATGTTCTCTTTGACTATATGTGTATTTCCAGAATAGCATATGAATAGAGAATATGCTATATTGCGTGTATAAATGGAATTATAAAATATGTGTCTCCTTTTCCTATACGAATTCAAACTTGGACATTCTTTTACATAGGTCACAAGAATGAAAATAAAATACTGCTAGTGATCTCACGGTGATTTGAGAAGTTTCTTTCAGAAGAAATTTGAACTTCGTGGGAAACTACAGAGGATTTGACAATGATGTATAGGCACCTGCCGAAAACAACTCTCCTTTAACTGTTCGAAAATTTTCAGGGCATCTTACAATTCTAGAAGAAGCGAAAAACTAGATGAGTTTGACGAAAAGAGACAGACTGCAACATTGGAGATCTGCACATCATTAAGCACTCGGCAAAAAAATGTCCATTTTGGCTTATTCGGTCACGTATGAGGATAATGGATACTCTACGATATACTTTAAGGTTCCTCATCATGACTGGATCCAGAGACAAACTACGACATATATATACAAACCAAACCGAACTTTGAATAAATAATGGCAGACCGTATGGGAATCAAAAGGGAATTAACCATTAATGTGCAGTTTTATCCGTGAACAGTATAAATTGGAGCCAACACTTTGCAGTGCATCGTAAAGATGTTATTCTTCCTCATGATAATGCTTGATCTAGTGCTTCATGTGTGATCAACCAGAAACTGAAACAATTGAAGTTTGAAGTTTCGCTCATCAGACTTTTCTCCTACCGACTGTCGCCTTTTCAGACGTTTGGACATTTTCCTCAGAAAGAAAAAATTTCCCAATCACGAATCTGTACAGGGTGGGACGAAAGTAGGCTTAATATTGTTTCAGTATTTATTTCACATTTTCAGAACTTAGGAGATTAAACTGTACTAAAAAATGTAAGTAAAGTGTTAAGTACATGTACGAGACGTATTTTTTTAAAAAAGTGCTTTTTTGATATAAAAAAATAAGTACAATTTTTCAACACCTTAATTTTTATATGAAAGCCTGGACATTAATCTACAGGGTTTTCCCAAATGTTTTAGACAACTTTTGATCATTATATAAAAAATAACTATTTCAGATAGACACAACTGGTTTTCAACAAATTGCTTATCAACTCAATTATAATGCTAGGCGTCGCCGGACCTTCCTTCCTGTGACAGTTTCCGGAAAATGGCGACTAGAGTAGAGAAAGCGCAATGTGTGGCATGGTTTATTAAGACTGAATCTGTGTTCCCACAAAAGAATTTTAGGACACAGTATGGAAAGTCCCCACCAACTCGAGACTAAATTGCGAAATGGCAGGAACAGTTCATGACCGCTGTAAGTGTTCAACCAAGGAAATCAACAGGTCGACCAAGCACTAGCAAGGAGACTGTGGATCGTGTTCGGCAGGCTTTTCAACGTAGCCCTCGTAAGTCGATCAGATCAGCATGAAGACAGCTCCAGATCCTTGGAACAACTGTTCACCGTGTTTTAAACAAACGTCTTAAACTTTATGCCTATAAACTTCAATTTGTGCAACCAAGTGATAAACCACAACGCTGAAGAAATGTTACGACGAATTGACAATGATGAAGATTTTTTTTAAAAGTTGTGTTTTCAGATGAGGCTACTTCTCACGTATCTGGTAAGGTCATCGTCATAAAATGCGGATTTGGGAATCACAAAATCCCCATGAAGTTCTTGAAGTCGAGCGTGACAGCCCAAAGGTCAACGTGTGGTGCGGGCTTTTACAAGATCGAGTTATTGGCCCATTTTTTTTTCATCAAGCCAACCGTTAACTCTACCAACTACATTGACATGCCTGAACAATACGCATTTCCACAACTTCAGGACCACCAACCAAATGTTGTCTTCCAACAAGATGGTGCCCCTCCTCGCAGGGCGTTAACAGTCCGAGATGCGCTTAATGCTGAATTCCCTCAGTGGTGGATTGGGCGAGATGGGCCTTTGTTGTCGCCACCTCATTCATCTGACCTCTGGACTTTTCCTGTGGGGTTTTCTTAAGGACAAAATGTACAGCACAAAAGTAAAAGTGTGGCGGATTTGAAGTCCCGCATTGTGTCAGCAGTTAGTTTGGTAGATGAGGCGATGCTGGCAAGAACATGGACAGAGGTTGAATATCGTTTGGATGTTGTCCGTACAACAAATGGTGCCCATATTGAACTTTACTAATATACCAAAAAACTTTTTGAGTTCATAAACAAATTGTTGAAAACTATTTGTCTCTATCTGTAATAGTTTTTTATATAACGATTAAAAGTTGTCTAAAACATTTTGGAACACCCTGTACTTTTCATCACAATTTCTACCTATATTAAGGCACTTATCGTATCGTGCGACTAGCTTCTGAAATCCATCCTCACTGATTTGCTAAATAAGCCAGCACGGAGTTGCACAAATCAATCGTTTAGCTAGTGCTTTGACTTCCTCGAGATGTCCGAAGGGTATAAGTTTTTTAAGTCAAATTGTCACCGGTGTCAATTGTCAAATTGCTCACGTTACACAGGAGTCCATGGGAAAAAGTGAAGTTCAAGCAAACAATTTCAGCACTAAAAATCATGTGCACTGTGTTTTGGAATAGGCAGGTTGTTTTGCTTGTAGATTTTTTGTGCTGGAGTGGATATCAAATCAGGCGGCCGATTTCTATGAGGATAGAATTCAAAAGTTGGTCGTACGATACGATAATGCCTTAATATACTAGATGGAAATTATGTTGAAAAGTAGATTAAGGTCCAGGCTCTCTTATAAAAATTTAGGCGTTAAAAAATTGTCCTTGATTTTCGAATATCCAAACAGTACTTACTTAAAAAACACGTCTTCTACATAAACAATATTGAACAAATATGATTATAACAAATAAATAGAAATGTAATTAAAAAATTTTTAAAAAATGTGAAGTGCATACCTAATAAGTGTAAGCTTACTTTTGACCCACCCTAGATTTCTAGATTCTAGGTTTAGGATGTTTTTTTTAAACTTACATAAATAATCGATGAGAGAAAAGTATAGCTGCAGATGGTGCATTCTTGAACGAATACATTGACTTCATATATGCTACTAAAGTTTTTTAGCGCCATTACATCTTTACACAAAAACGGGCATTTCATATGGAACATCCTCGGTCATAAAGAGAGAGAAAGGGATTTATCAAGAGCGTGTTGAAACATACCTCAGGTCTTTCAATTCAAGATTCTCTAATATCCGTACTTCCTTTGAGGCTTCAAACATTTGGCTTCAAACATTGTAATCTCTGTAGTGAATCCACCATAGATTAGCTTCGGCCGTCAAATTTCTAATTCCTACCCTGGGAGACATTTTTGTAAAGCTTTTCCGACTGAATCCTTTTTCACCTCTAGAAAAAAGATTTTATCCCACAGTATATTTTGTCTCTTGATTCTTGTTGTTGCCTTCTTTTGATTATTTTCCGCAAAAAAAAAATTAGAGAGATATGTCATGTCTTCCGGATTTAAGGATAGCTCTCATCCGTCCGGAGGATTTTTTTAAAATTAATTGCATTCTCCAAGTTTCTAATCTAATAGGTCCAGACACAATCTAATTTCTACTATTCTCAGTATTCTAACGATTTTGTTTAATTTTAAAGAATTGTGCAGAAAGTTCTATCAATAATTAAATGAGACATCAGAAGTCTTAAAAATCCTGTCATCAAAAAATAAAAACAATTTAAGTTTATTTATCACTTTTTTAATGATACATATCAAGTTGCAATAAATTTTAAATAATAATGGAAGGTGAATACATGCTCCCGTTTTTTATTGTGTTGGTATATGAGTCATACAAGATTTAATTAGTAAGCCTATAAGCCAAGAAACCAATAAATGCATAAGACATGATAAGAAGGAACCATATATTTTTCATTGGTTCTTAATTTATGTTAATGTACATTTTCAAAAAAAAAAGAGGCTTGTGTGCTATGAGCGAAACCTTGCACATTATCTTTTATATTATCAGATATTATTAGTGTAAGAAGCTATTACATATGTTTAATAATAATATAGATTAATATGTTTAAAAAAATTTCAGTTATTTTTGTGGTCTTTCCCTTCCTTTTATTAACTTTTTAAGTATCAATAAAATATAAAATCCACGTTTATCTATGTATTCAACAATTCAATACATAAATTGCTTCGTTATTTATTTATACGAAAAAAAATCAATAAAGCAATGAATTTTATTCTAAAGCGAGTATGCAATAGCAGTATTGGAAAAAAATACGGCCAACGATAATGGATTACAAAACGATTTAGCATGATAAAAATGTAAACAACTGTCGACCTTCCTTCGGTAGAGAAAACGACAAAGAAAGCAATCCTAAATAGGAAGCTCTTTCAGATCTAATTTTTTTTATCTATACAAATCAAGATAAAACAGCGTTTCATTGGAAATAATTTCAAATTACCTCTTCGATTATTAGTAATGAAACAGGAGACTGAGCTTTAGAGAGCTTCTTTAAGAGTGCATGCAGCTCGAATTGGGTCTGCCCCATCCCTTGACTAAATCATAAGAACCACTTTTAATCTGCTTGCAGACCATTACGGGTATTTTTCTAGATGCGTAATCTAAATGGATGGGAGGAATGGGAGCCAAGGATAATGATTTACAGCCGCAATAATAGAGGGGGATGAGGAGGAGGAGGGAGGTTGTCGGGGTTGGTCTGTTAAGAGGGACAGAGGACATTTTGATCATCCGGATGCGTGGGATGTTGGTTATGGAGTTTTTCCGGAGCCCGAACAACGATTTTTGAAGCTACGCTTGATTGGGAGGATTTTGATGATTTTGTTTTGGTCCGAAAACGGACAACGTGACCGCGGTGGAAAGCGCCGTCATCCGCCTTGGCCGGGCGCACATGGCCCCATTAGTGAAGGCGGATGGATGGATTGGACATGGTTAATGAGTGACGAATGGGCTCTGGGTGTCCTTCCCCTCCCTTCTTCATTGCACAGGCGCAGAAAAAAAAGAGAGAGATCTTGTGGCCAGCCAAAAGGATTCCGGTTACGTTCTTTCTTCATGCGGCGTCAAGTTTCTTTTAAAGAAAGAGGAAAAAAATGGGGGAAGGAAGAGGAAGACGAGGGGGAAAAAAACGATCCCTCGTCCATCTTGATTCAAAGATGTTCCAAAGATGCGGTGAAGAGCGTGGAGTGAGACGAAACTTGGGTGGGGTGGAGTTTTTGAAAGTTCCTTCCGAGCTCCCAAGATGAGCCTAATAACGTTCCCTACTCCCTTTTCCAAGGGAACTCAGCCATCACCCAGAGATGACAATAATCATCGCGTTCATTTCCTACAACGGGGAATTAAGGGGAGGGAGTATCGAGGGTAGATTCAAGTGGGGGGAGGGAAGAAAATGAGGCAGGGGAAAATCGTGTACGGAACGACCGAGGAAATAGCAGCCATTTTTGCGGTGGTCTGAAATAATAGGCGGGTGATTATAAATCTGTTTGGTTGTCGTAACGTTGGTCGATACTTGTTAAGCTCCATTTGCAAAACAACTGATAAAATTTGAAGTAGTGGCTGAAGTTCGAAGAAAGGAAGGGGAAGGAGAAGAGGGGTGGAGAAATTACGACGACGGTGGGTGCAGGTTGAATGAAAGGAAGAGAAAAGAAACAGTTCCTAAGTGATTTCACAGATAAAGAACGCAAGATTTATTAGATAGAAAAGTTAGTCGTTAATTGACATTAGATACAGCGTATGATACTGAAATATGCTTTAGGGTGTTTCTAAGAAGCTCCCCTTGTTTTTTTTTTATATGTGTTCGTGCCGTACAATGATTTCATTCATTCACATTTATGATAATAAATAATTTATTCCTGTGCAATAAAATAAAATCTATTTTATATGTTATTGTCTTAACCGTTTCATTAATAAAATTTGTTTAAAAATTATATTATATTATTCTTGGCTGCTATAAATGATTCATTCGATTTCAAAGCGCTATATTTTTCCAAAGTATTACATATACAGATACGATTGATACATAAAAAGAATCGTAAGCTCACCAAGTTGGCAGCACGAGTTTCTTTACAAAATGGCGACAAAATAGGAAAAGAGATGTACGTCTGTTATTGGAATATGTGAGATGTACGTCTGTTATTGCAATTCAGCATGCATTCAGTGGAGATAACAGCCACCATATCAACAGAACATTTTGAGGTGGTATATCGGCATTTTAAGCATACTGGTTGTCTGCATAAATGGAAAAGCACCAACTACTGCTTGGACGTACATCGTGTGACCAAAGAGGCACACATAGAGCAATTGTAGAGTGTAGGGAAAAAGTTATTGAATTTACGGTTCTTTTCATGAATCAATTATATCTGTATGTATAATACAATGTACGTTGTAAAATACAATGTTTAGAAATCGAATGAATTATTTATAGCACAGTAGCTCTGTTTTTAATGCAATCATGAAACAGAAAAATAAATTTGAAGCATAGTCTGCTTTATAAAAATAACTTAATTTTAAACGATAGATTTCTTCACAGAATTAAATTTACTAGTATCATCACCTTTGTTCGAAATTCGACCAATTGTGTAAACGATGAATTGTAGCTACGCATATTGAAAAATCAACACTGCAATTGAATCGACGAATCTCACGCGAATTGAACTGAATTCTCACTGATGGACATAGGACGCCATCTATCAGTATCTATTAGCATCCTATCGGTATGGGTTTTTAGCACATTTTCGTAGAAAAGTGCTTATGCGATCGGTTTGTCCAGCTGTCCGTCCGTCCGTCTGTAGACACAATTCCAACAATGCATTGCGTTGCAATAGAGAGAGTGCATGTATTGAATTGCTGGAAGACAAGAATTATCCTTGCATTGGGAAAAACGCGTACTGAGCACATCGGTTCGGCTCTGCGAGTGCTCTAAACGTTAATGAGATGGTGCGCGTGCAGGATGAACGTGATTGGCGATTATTGAAAGTGCAGATCAGTCTCTAAATTAAATTTTATTATTCGTAGGGAGCTTATTATTTATTACGATAACGAATTAACTTTTTCATACTCTGTTTTCATCAAGCTGTTAATATGAGACAGAGCACGAACAAGTACGAATGTGAGATAGCCGGAATAGGTACGTGGTCTAATGGCACGTGCTTTAATGGTATCAAAATTTCCTATAACCAGATATGGCATGTAATATATCAAACAAATCGTCACGACGTCTCATGAACGAATATATACGAGTAACTAGTGATAGCAGATATTGGTCTAGTTACACGTGTACGTGCAAGGATTTTTCATGAATGAATATAACGCGTAAATAATGATTGTGTGAATTGTTTAGTAGCACGTGTTTTAATGGTACCGTTGGAACTGTCAATGCTAAGATATAGCATGTAATATATCAAACAACTCGTAACAACGTGTCATCAGTGAATATAACGAGTAATTAATGCTAGTCGGAATTGTTTAGTAGTACATATTTTAATGGTGCTATATGTTACCTTTGGAAACTTTCAGTGCTAAGAAATGGTGTGTAATATATCAGTCAACTCCTTACGAGTTGTTAGACCTATTGTTATCCATAACTTATGTGTATCAATATTATATTGCTGTTAGGCTTAATAGTATCTAAAACTAAATACTGTGATTCATATTGCTAATTAGTAGTAGTTAATCGCTTGCTTCAATAGTAGATGATAACGTAGAAACACTTTAGCAATTGAATATGAAAAAATAATAGATGCCTACACACAATCCTTTAGTAATTGAGGCTCACTTCGTTTAACATTATATGGGAATGCCTACAAATTAAAGAACTTTATTTGTTCAAATATATAATGAATAACTTCACTCTCCATTTAACCTTTCATTTCTTCAAGTTTATTCGTTTAAATTCTCTCTATACATTAGTTTACTTAGATAGCAATTTACAATTTAGTTTTCATATTTATATATTTTCTCTAAAGTGTTTTAAAATGTTGGTTAATTCTGTGTGATGCTCTAACACGAAAGTGTACTCCTTTTATCCGCTTTGGCGGTAAAATCATTCTTGTTAATTAATATCTCGACCAATTGTGGTCGCAGAGATTTTTTTTGCGCTTCTATGGCACAGTGCCTTTGGAATGAAATAAGTTTCATTCCCCTTCCTTTTATAATAAATGCCCTAAAAATGTTCCCCAATTTCGTGTTGCCAATCCCTGACATTATGGTGGTGGTATTAAGTGTGTGGAGTACGACGGTGTTAAACCACTGGTGATTATTCGGGGTAACATGAACTCTCTGTTCCAACACTTTTGTCTTATTACGTAATTATTTCCGTGTTCAACGATTAGATTGGACTGCAAGTGTTTATCTTTTAAGACGAGTTGAAACGGCAGATAAGGTCTAGCAAGTTAGTTTCGAGCATGCCTCAGAGGGTAGTTGTGTTATAATCGCAAGCGGTGGGATCACCAGCTTTTAACTTTTAAAAAATCCCAGACAAACATTAGGTGCCCAATTACTTTTTGGTAGGTTACTGAAGATAAGTGTTTTTCTACAAATACTGTCTTTTTAAAATTGCATGATGAATTTAAAATTAAATAGAGACTTATGCTTAGTTTGTAAATATATTCGTGTTTTGACAATTCAAGGTTTTAACCTTAAATTATCACTTTTTCTTCAGGTGCTTGGTGTAACTAAAGATTTCATTTTAATTTCATCAAGAAACAGACATTTTATACGTTGCCTATTAAATGGTCATAAAATTTATATTAACATATTTTCCAAGTAACTGCAATTAGTATCCTAACAATAATAATTACGAATGTCCCATAACCACTAGAATTTAGTGTGAATTTTCTTTGAGCACCGAGAGATGGCATTACTTTGTTAGCACATCCTAATCCAGAGCTTTATTCACATCATGGCATTACTATTTAATTTTAAGTGTACGCAACCACTTGATATGAGTGCCGCTCGAATTTACTGCATCGGAATAAATTTTGTTTTGGTCCCATGAATTTTTCACGGGTGAAATACTCGTCTTATAATATTCTCGAGCGAGATGGATGTACATAGTACTGTACAAACAGAAAAGGAGGACATATCTAAGAATGCCAGGAAGATCTATAAGTTCCTTCGTATTTTGGGCATTCTGTGTTGGGCTAAACGAATTGCAGTTTTTCTTGCCACTTAGGTAGGAACTATTCAAAAACCCTAAGTGTTGGTTTTCATGTAGATGAAACATTTATAAACAATGATGTTGTTCCAGATGACGAAGCCAGCACCGAAGCAAGAGCTGCAGTTGCTATTCCTATAAACTAGAAAGTTGGCACACATTGAAATACAAAAAAATATGGTGATGATCAAGAATATTCTTGATTTGCCCAAATGTATAACATCAAAGAGTGAAAACAATGATTTTTACGGAAATCCCAGCTTTGATTGGTTACATCCAAAAGTGTCCCATCTCAGTATTTAATCGTAACATATTAGGTATATTACAGCTCTATAAAGTAAAAATAGTCAATTTTTATTTTAATATTTCAGCAGGGCACAGAACATTGAATTAAAAGTTCTGCTAGTTCAATTGATAAATTGGATAAAATCACAAATTATTATAACTTTATTGTCGCTTTTCTTATAACTTTTTTGGTTTTTGAACTTACACTGGAATTATCTGGTTATCAGTTGCTATCTATAACTGGCTTTTAGACATTTAGCTTCTACGGCGTTCTAAAATGCCTGTCTGCTAAATTAGACTGTAAAGGAAGTGTTTCTAAATATTTATATTCATTGAATGACTTTTAGTCATTTTTTCTAGGCTTTTTAACGGTTTTATTTCTGTTCTTCACCATAAGCCTGTAACTTTACTTGTGGATGTTCGTGCTCTACTGCAACACTTTCTATATTTTTTTTTCCCTTCTCCCTATCTCCACCTGATTCCTCCTCCTTCACTTGGTCTATCTATCTTCTTCATTATCTCCTGATTCTAAAGCTTCTCTTCATTTTCCATTTGGAAAAGGGAGAGGAAGAGCCTTCTTCTTCCCCCTCCTTGTTCATCTGGTCTCGTTGCCATTTCGATCGATTCTTTTTTGGCCTTCTCTCTTCCTCCTCCTCCTCCTCCTCCTCCTCCTCCTCCATTGCATTTCGATTTTTTTAATGTTTCTTTCAATATAAGTACACGATTTTTTTCTTATCATTTTCTAGCGCTTTCAAACTTTATAAATTTCTTTAATTCGTTAAAACTGCAATTGCCTATTGCTCTATTAAATTGAACGTCTCTTTCATCTAATTTAATTTCTTAGCGTAGAGAAATCGTTTGTTTTGTTTCAATTTCCTTTAAACGGAAATAGGCTATTAATTCAAAAGTTGTTGTATTCTCTTGGCTTCTACCATAGAATAAGAATTTAGTTTATTATAGGATAGTACTAAGCTTTTATTACAAAAATTACAGAAAAAAATTGCGATCAATTTTTTTTACATGTTTATTCCATAAAATAGAGACTTCATTAATATATATGCTGTCTTCTATTATTCGTTGAAAATCATCATCGTCCTCTTCTTTTATTACTTCAAACCAATTACTTAAACTCTGATCCGAACAGCAGTTTATGATAGCTTTAGTGTTATTTTACGTTATAAAGGAGCAGTACTCTTAAAGCAGTTTATCTCCCTCTTTCTTAATGATTTCTCATATCTCCCTCGATACATATTACTTTCTGAGAACGCGAAATTTTTATTGTTAGGAAGTTTCAATTAGATATTGAATGCCTAGGTCAATCCTTTTCATGTAATATCTAAGGTCAATATCCTCTCTTTTGTTGCTTAAGAAACTTTTTTGAAAAGTCATTAGGTTGGTTCGGTAGGTTTTTAGGCGCATCAACATGTATGTCATCCTGTTATATGACTATCGTAACACATCCCTGAGACACTTTCACATGACCATTATCTTTACGCATTCTTGGGACAAATACAAATATCCATGCCCGCTGCGGTATTCGAAACCTTGCGGTAACCCGACGGATTCGAAAACCGGAACGCCAGCGCTGTGGGATATTTGGCAAGCATACACTGTCATATCAATGAATTATGATCAGCACCCCTTCAAGGCACACGCATGGTTCACCCCAAAAACGATTACACATTGCAAAATTTGCATAACGGTCTGAGAAAGCTTTAAAGCAGGTGCATCAAACGGCAGGTGCATGAGCCTCAAGATGGGTAAACGTCCGGATTTAACAGACATCCAAAAAGGGATGATAATAGGCTATCGCACCATCTCCGAAACGGCGCGATTTGTGAACTGTTCACGGTCCGCTGTAGTGAAGTATACAAAGAGTGGACAGCAGGGACAAAAATCGCGTTCCAACGCCATCACTGTAAAGGGTCACAAGCCATCTACCAACGGGGTAAGCGGCGCCTACGACGACTCGTAAAAGGTGACAGGAGAGCCATAGTCCATCAACTAACCACCGGTTTCAACAGTGGTGCCAACAGACGTGTATCCGACATTACCGTTGAATGCACCCTGCTACGGATGGGACTGAACAGTCGACGTGTGGTTGCTGCACCCAAGTTGACCAGGGGTCATCGTCAACGACGCCTAGACTATGCACGTGAGCATCGCCATTGGACCACAGACGAGTGGGCTAAAGTCGCCTTCTCTGACGTGTCAAGGTTTTTGCTCCATAAGATTGACGGGCGATAGTGATGCGTCGTGAACGCCATGAAAAGAGACTGTAGGAGGCTGTTGTGGGCCGGAAACAGGCTGGGGATCTTCTGTTGGGAGCAGTTAGGTCCACTGATTCGTCTAGAGGGCAATTTGAAAGCCTGTGGCTATCTGCCAATCGTAACAGACCAGGTGCACCCGTACATGCTCATGATGTTCCCCCAACGTGATGGTGTGTTCCAGTAAGACAATGCACCTTGGAACATGCTCCTCACGTTCGAGGAACACTCTATTGACTTTCGAATGCTCCCTTGGCCCGCTAATTTGCCGGACATCAATCCAATCGAATATCTGTGGGAGCACCTTGATTGCCATGTACGGCAGCTGGATCCTCCACCTATGACTCTCGAAGCTCTGTGGACAGCGTTTCAAGTAGAATGGTCTGCCGTACCATCGGACACATATCGCGCACTTCTTTTGCGTCCATGCCACGACGCCTAGCAGCAGTTATAGCGGCGAAGGATGGCTATTCCTATTACTAAGCGAGTGGTCATAATTCAGTGTATATTATTGTACATACAACCATCCTCTAACCCGATTCATTAGTACCACGTTACGAAGGGTGGATACAAAAATGACCCCCACTTTTATCCTTTTATTTTCGTAACCGAAGCAGATATGTCAATTTTGATGAATCCAATGTAAAAAAAATTCCAAAATTCGATGAACGAATCACCAACACTCACATGTTGAATTTATTAGTTACCTCCCTATGTACTTCACAAAGACATTTGAATGTTGAACATGCAAATAAAGAAATTACCAAAAATTACCATAATAACATTCACTTTCAAGAGGAAAAGCAAATAAAAGGCATGTGTCTGCATACAGAAACCAGAACAATTCCAGGATGGAAAGCTACACTGTTCCTGAAATGGTCAACATGATCTTTTGCTTTGGATTGTTGGTGATCCGTTCATTGGATTTTGGAAATTTTTTCTTTGTTTTGTTCGGAATTCCATGCTGAACAAGTCTTCAATTGGAATTTTTCATGTATCTGTTACGGTTCTTAAGATAGGATTTGAATGTGTCCTAATTTGCGTATTTGGGATGATGAAAAGGGCGCCATGGGATAGGTCACCCGCAACTTCCTATTCATCAAAATTGACATATCTGCTTTGGTTACGAAAATAAAAGGGGGGGGGTGCTCAGTTTTGTATCCATCCTGTATAAAAGTCGATTATGTAGAAAACTCAAAATTAGTATATACAAAGGAAATCAAATTAATTCATAACGCGTTATATGGAAACCTTGTACCGTGTACATGGATACTGTGTTGTATGAAAACCGGTAAAGAGGCATTTTGCGACGCAATCGGATAAACAAAATAATGCGAACACACGATCGGCCATAATATCGTCGAACTATTTGTGCCTCTGTTGTAATAGGAGAATTTCTTAATAACCTAAATTGAAAAATTACGGTATGCGTATATGGGGGGGGGGGGGGACCCAGTTAAAGTGTACATTATTTTGAGCATAAAAGTTTAATAGAAAAATTCATGTTATAAGGAGACTGCTTAAAATTGATGTCTTAAGCTGTACATAGCAAGGTAGAAACCTTTATAGGAGGACTGTCCCATTTTTGTTCCACGTTAAATAGGAACCGCATTTTCAGAATATCGCATTATGGGAATGTTGACTATAGTAACAAATAAGTCCAAATTTTATTAATCTGTCGGGGAAAAAAGATTAAAAAATACAAAATCTTTCAGATTGGACCTTTTGCATTATGTAGTACAGAATACTTCCAAATTACTAAGGCTAGAAGAGCATCAACACATTTCTAATAAACTAATTCATCTCATGGAATCTTTATGGTTATCTAAGTTAGGAAATGAAAGATTTGTGGAGATTGTGAATTATAAAACGTTCGTAGAAGGTCATCAAATTGGGCTATAATATGTCTACATTAAAGTGACATTATGATTTGAAGTTAGCTAGAATCGATAGCATCGTGGACTTGTAGTTTATTAGGGTCATTTTACGTTTCAGCTAAATCCAATAAGCAGAAGTTTTCACAATGGAAAACGTGCTGTGCCTAAGAAATACCCGAAAAATATTGGAAGCTAGTGCGTTCAAAATTAATGGCATATTTGTGAACATATCGAAAAATATTAAAATACACAAATATTACTGTTGGATGCATTTATAAATTAAAGAGAAATCAAAATTTAGATCCTCTTAAGTCTTATTTATACCTTCATAAAATAAAATTTTTTATTCTATTCCAGGGTTCTTCTCTCTCGTCCTTCTTTGCTTCTACATCCGTCATTTATAACTTTCATTTAATTGTTAGTGTTATGCTGTTCAGTCTTTTACATTTCTATTCCTTGACTTTTATATTGTTAAATTAATGATTCATATAATGGCATAGGCCATTTTGACCTTTCTATTTTAATTGGGTATTTTAATAAACTTTTTTTCATTCATTATAATAAAATTAAATAATTGCGAAAGAGCGTTTTGTCTCATTTACTATGACGAGAGAGAAAGGCTAATTTATGAGTACGTTTAACAATAAAATGCATAATTAAATTTTAATCTCGAAACTCGTAGATAATCATAATAAATGGTTTTAATTGGAATAAATGTCAATTTGCTTCAGTGTAAAAGTGGAAAAGGAAAGAGATGAAAAGAATAAAAATGAAAAATAACTAATAATGGAAGATTTTTCAACGGGGTGAGGGGGGAGTGGACAAAGGAAGGAGGTAAAGGAGGAAGGAAGGAAGAAGAAAGGAAGGAAGGAAGGAAGGAAGGAAGGAAGGAAGGAAGGAAGGAAAGACGCACGCCTTGTAAAAGTCGGTGTGCAAAGTGGACCAACCACAAAGCTCTTTACTGGAGGAACTCGAGCCCAGCGAAGGGGTTTTACCAAAGACTGTCGAGAGCCGATCTTGAAATAAGTGTGGTGAAAGCCGACGATCCTGTTTTCCTTCACCGCGACTAATGAAGGAGAGCCAAAGTGTCAAAGTAATTAGCAAAGAGAACCTTCCTTCCTTGCCTTCCTTTCTTAGCTCCTCCCCGCCCATCCAACCCGCCTCCTTCCACACCGACGTTGATCAGCGACGCTTGTTAATCAGCGCCCAACACTTGAGACAACAAGTTGACATGTTAGTTTTCTTCGACGGACTTAACAATCTATAAGCACCTTTTATGATATTTCAAAGGGAAAAACCGAAGCGGCGCAACATTGTGTTCCGCTCGAGGAAACTTCAACTCTCCCCCGAACCGCCTTAACCGCCGTTGCCGCCGCCGTTTGGCAAACTTTATTCAAGGCGACCGCTGACGGCGGTGCATCGCCGTTTAATATGTCATTTCATTTATCAATACAGGTAGCTAGATCTCGCTTTTCCTTTTCCTCAACCATGGAAAATTCCCGACATTCTTCGTTTAAATAAGACAGTCTTGTATTTGCCATTAAATTAAAAGTTCCATTCGTAAGATTAAAGCAAACATTTCAGAGCTTGAAAGTATAACGCAATTTTTAAAGAAGCCGCTGCCTTAAGGCGATGTGGAAAGGTTAACTTCCAAAATAGAAGATAGAAGACTACAATAAAATGTACAATCACATGGATGGTGCTGTATGCAATGCCATTGCAAGATAAATTTTCCTTTTAAATATTTACAAGTAAATGAATGTACGAAGGTAAGTCAATATATATGTCGCAAAATGGCATAGAAATGAAAGTTGAAAAAGTTATCTGATGAAATTTGGTTTATTTTTCGACATAATTTCCATGAACATTCGGGCATTTGTCCCGGCGTTTCACGAGTCCCTCAGAGCCAGCAGCACAGCAGGTTTGTGGTTGGAGACGTAGCTAACTGGTAACCTTCAGGCAGGTCTCCTCATATTGTGTAAGTAAGTTTTAAAACATTAGAAATCCTTGAATGAAAAATTCTTAAATAGAAATTAAAAAGGCCATCAAATTGCATTACTTATTTCAAAAGAGAGTAAATCTATGTAAGGAAAGTATATAACTTTTAGAAGATCCATTATTAATTCATAACGTCTGCATTATATGCACATTTTAACGTTTCTTGTAGACGAAAGTAATGGTGTAGGCTTTCCAGTTCTCGAATCTACCGGGTCGCGGTTTTGAATCCCTCCGTGGGTGTTTGTTCCGTGCGTAAAGATAGTCATATGTAAGTGTCCAAAGATTCTGTGAAGGTATTTTAGTGTCCGGCACGAAAGAAAAAGGAAACTGGCGCATATATAAATGAATAAAACTCTTTCAACCAATCAGAAACGGACAGGAATCAAGGCATTACTTACTACTGATGCCAGGTATAAGTAACACCTCGTTTACAGTCCGTTTCTGATTGGTTGAACGAGTTTTATTCATTTACACATGCGCCAGTTTCCTTTTTCTTTCGTGCCGGGCACCATAGTCATGCGAAAGAGTGCAAAAGGATCTAGATAAAGACATGCCTAAAAACTCAACGAACCAACCAACCTAATGTTTACTTGGAATTCTGTATTTCAGTTTCAAAAGATTCTTGTTAAGCATATTATTTATCTTATGCTGTCTGTCTAAATAAAGAGTGTGCGCTATAACTTTATACATGTTTATTTCCGGAAATTGAGAACCAAAAAGATGAAACCTCTAATCCACATGGAGAATTTACTTTCTAAACAATACCAATTTCTTTTATTTCAAAGTTTTTATGAACTTTGAAATATATATAATGTATGACCTATTGAAAGAACACACTGGGCATGTTAAAATGAATTTCCAATTTCAATTGTTGGATATTATTGTAAAAAAAGTATACAATGTTTAACAATTAAAATATGATGTTTAGTTGGACACGCTTAGTTTTTCTTGTGTTGGACAGGGTATAGCCTAATTTTAAAATAACTAATTACATTTTTAAGGATCCTCTTACTGCATAACCAGAGAAGTTGTTTATGGTTCTCTAAACTAATTGATTTTTTTTTCGCTTTCATAAATATAGAAAATAAATTGTGTAATGAGAAACTAAAATTACATGTATAATTTTAACGAAATATAAAAATATTGCTTTAAGAAATTTAAAATATCTTTTATTAGTAGTATTTTGGATAACTTGAAGTGTAAAAAAAAACCGAAAAATTATTTTAAAAGCAAATTCAAAACAAACAGCTTTTTAGAGAACATATTGTCCACAGGAGGGACACTGTAGTCATCCGCAATTACACTCGAACATTTTGATTCCTAGGCGTTGTATCGTCTCGTAGCGAAGCTGCAGAAATAACGAGCTATTGCACGAACTTTAAGGTTTGCTACATTTTCGTTCTAACATATTTTCCTCTTTTGAATCGGTGTAGTTCATGTTTCCTACTTTTTATTTTTTTTTGTACGACCGTAATGGCGGCGCCCATGCGATGACGTAATGAAAAGGTGTATCGTCAGGGAGAATTTTAGCGGAAATAGATTTGAGTTAAAAAAAACAAAAGAAAAATAATTATTTTTGCAAGAGAGTAGCAATCTCCATATGGCGCCGGATGGTTTGTTATTAGCTCTTCCGCCAGAGGGCTTTCACAAACTACCTGTATTTCCATTATAATTATTCCTATTATTTTCCCCTAGAGGGATCTATGAGAAATGTATATTCTTTTAATATCATATCCTTTGATTTACATTTACATAAAAATCTGCAGATGCATTGATTGCAAATGCTTTCATGAAATGTTTTTAGTATTTTAAGAAACAATATAAAAAATTCATTTTATGAATAATCTTGATAATAAGCAACTTATGTTGATAAATAACTTAAGATCGTCACCTTATCAGCATTGCACCTTAGTCCGCCATAATTAATTAAGATAGCATTGTCTAATATGTAAAAAAGTTTAGTACTTAATTTCCGCTTGGTAATCATCTGATTCGAAATTAAATATTCCTTTTGTTATTCATGTTCCTTCCTATTTTAAATTGCTATGGATAATGATTTAGTTATGCTGGCGGAAATTATGTCTAGATTCCTTAAAGATTTTTTAAACAATATAAATTAAAACGAGCATCTGTTACAGATATTTTTTATCCATATGATGCTTCAGCGAAACCTATGAAACAGCAAATAGCCTATTATTAGGGAATAGCTTACAAAGAGTTTCTATTAGTATTTATTAAAAATTTATTGTTGGAGAATATTGGATTACTTACTTCCAGAATTAAAAATCGCACTGGCCTTCCTCTCTCTACTAGATTTTATGGATCTAACCTGAAACATAGTGACTTAAGATTTAAATTGGCTTTAAGTTTTAATAAATATAATAAGTTTATAAACTTCTTCTCTTAATTCTGTTTGGCTTTCTTTTTTTTTGTGTTTCTGAAAAATGGTAACGGAATTTATTTAATAGGCAGCCTTTTGGATAGATACTGTATATAAGTGGTTGTTTTATCTATTAATATCCTAACTTCACAAAGATATTTTTGAACAGCCTAAAAATTTTAAAAATAATTTTATTCTTCAACTGTAGTTATTTAAAAAATTTTCTCCTCGAATTATACAAGCTTTTTGGACAACAGCAATAACAATACTGAGTACCCATTCACTATATTTCTTTTGTTTTCGAATATTTAATTAAATGCTAAATCACCATTTATTTTAGAATTAATTTTGCTATTTTGCAAAATTGCAATTAAACCTTCTGCTTAAACAAGAAGTATTTCCTTTATTTAACATGAAGCCGGTTAATTTCTTTTTACGGCTTCTTCTATGTCATTTAAAATTACAGAAAAAAAAGTGACTTTTAATTATTTTTAAAGATGAAGGAAGGCCTTTAATGATGATGATGGTTTTGTTGATGCTGGAACAATTGGTGATATTTCAGATGGCGGCGGTCGCCGATGCGACGTTGAGGGAGTTCGGTGGCGACCGTCGATTACTAAATCGCTGAGATTTGTTGATTGAATTGTCAAGCTATGTTGACATCAGAAAACGTGTCGAACTCTTATTGGAAGTAATTCGATTATTTCAAATGTTATTAAATTCGTTAATTCATTATGCTTTATTAATAAAATTAGGAATTGTTAAAATTGAGTAATTTTTTTTTCATGATCCATTCATGATGAACTACCTTGAATAAAATATTACAATGAAATCGGACGAAAAACAGCGCATTTGTATAAATATTTTCTTGTACCCCTATAATAAATATGATTTGGTGTCTTGTAGTCAGTATTAAAAAAATCTTCCGTTTTGCGAATGGGTAGTTTGTAGGGACAATAGATGGTATTATTGTTATGATTGCAATTAGAATTTTAATGGAATTTTTATGAGGTGATGTCAATTGCTAACAGTATTACCTTCTGATTTTTAACGAAATGATGTGTTTTTTCTCTCTCTAAAAAGCATTGTAACTATAGCGATATAGGATTAACTTATAGTAAGATAAAATCGAACCCAAATCTTCTGGAAGAAGCGAGACATGTATTTTATACTTTTTTTGACGTAGAACGTTTAAATTTGAAATGAAGCTTACCATAGGCACGTCCTATTTCACAATTTAGTTTGCTTCTGATTGGTACACTGGGGTCGGAGTTACGTGGGTAGGAGTTAGATGTGACAGAAGATTACGTGGTATTTATGTAAGTAAAGGAGTGAAATTCGGCTTGCAGATTCTTCTAGGCAAGATCTACATTACAATGAAGCTTGTGCCAAATTGTTCTAGTGGGGTCGGAATTGTGGAGGGTGGCAGTCACTTGGGCTTTAGAGCTATGGCAACATACGTATGTGATATGTCATTCTATCAGAAATGATGAGTAACCAAAGCACATAGAACTCTTTAACACGTTTTCTAAATATTACGTTGAGCAAATCAATTTTTTTATTTAAAAAATTGGGGAGTGGGTTAAAAAGTACAGATAAAGAGGTAAAAATAGATGATCTCATGGCTTTCGCTACTTTCCTATATCCTCCTCGGGGGGATTAATTTCTTGTTATCTTTACGTTTTTCTGGGACGAACAGTAGAAGTAGGAATGAACACTAACGTTTCTACTTCCATGGGACGAACATTGACATACATGGATACGAATGACCTGACGGCCTCAATAAGGCTTACGTAAGTGATTTTTGGGGCAGAAACTTTTATTAGTGCTGTTGACAGCTTGAATTGATAATTGGTTATTCTCAGAGTTTGAATTGAGAATTTAACATTGAAAGAAATATAATATCTTGATATTAAAAAAAAATTAATTA